>JACXIL010000290.1:536350-622398 GCA_014737365.1 Bombus soroeensis | reverse complement strand
TTGCCTCGAGGTAAATCAAACAAAGTTGATTCCTTTACAACTCTCCAAACGTTATTTTCTGTTTATTCCAACTGCTGATACGTAGATAAGTTTACTACGCGATAAGTTTATTCCAACTATATGCCTCAAACCGGAACGAGTATTTAACGAAACTCGTGGTTTGGTAGCTATCGACTCTTAAAACGTCGTTGCGTTCCACTTTACGTATATCGTGTTAAAGTTGTTCAATGAATCACCGAGGCAATGCCAGTGCGAGTTTGAAAAGCGAGTTGCTCGAACGATATGCCGATTAGGACAGGCAACAATGAAGCACCGACCAGTTTTCCTATCTTATCGAGTAATAACACGTTTCAAAGCCCGATACGCAAAACTTGGTTTTCCATCGTAGAACTAGTTTAGAAACAATACTTGTATCTTATCGGCTCGTAAAGCGTTGGAATGCGACAGCTATTTTTGCATTTGCTTTTCGAGCCTTCGATTTGCCCCGGTATTGGTTCGTACTTGTAATTGGATGTGATGCAACGCACCACGACCTTTGAAAGCTTTCGATCTTTGAAACAAACGCGTCAAAAGTGAAACAATTCTAAACTCCAAAGAATCTGAGCGCAGAGTGTGCTCTAGTTTTTGTTCGAAAGATCTAGGATTGCGAGCGTTTTACTAAAAAAGTCACGATAAACTTATCGAACGATGGAGGTTTCGGTTTTTCCTTCGATAAAAGGGAGAAACAGATCGAGACGATAATTTCGAAGGTGTATTGGTTTGTATTCTGGAGGAATAAGCAACGCGATATTTAAATCAACCCCTTTTTATATAAAGCAACAGGTACGCGGATAGTACCGTGTCCGAATATTGATGCGAGTAACTGTATCTCGTACGATTGTCTGTCAACTGGGCAAGAAGAAAATATTAGTACCGTTGCGCTAAGTTTCAACGTTGAAAAGACGAAAGGCCAAACTTGAAAATGAGAATACTCGAGTTATTTCGATCGCGGTGCCTCGAGCTTACATTGTAGGTCAGTCCGAACGGGACAAAAAAATTAACGGCCGGCATTCGCCAAGATTTATGGGTGGGTGGACGGTATGGTGGCTCGTTTGCAAAAGTAGCTCGTGGTGACACGTTCCAACGAGGCTGCCGCGTTCCGTTTGACAAATGGATCGAAATTACCAATTATCCCCTAGCGTTTTCGTCGACGTCGGCTTCGATAAAGCCAACACGAGGTTCTCTGAAATCGAGCGTGAAGCGCGATCGCGATAATTTACGAACGGTCGAGCGAGCGGTTTTTGTCGCGCGATCGTGTGTGTTCTCACCGATCCCCGATTCTCTAGGATCGAGTCGCGATATATCGTTCACGCGCCTATCGACATCGTCACGGTTCCAATCGAAATCAAAAGAGTTTGCGGTATAAGATACATTAGTAAATATCTCGATTTGAACGATTTTAATAAAGAACGATCATTGCAAAGGAAGAAACTTTTTTTCGTTACCGGTAATCATCGCGACCATTATTTTTTAATCGTTCAAGTTTTGAAAGAATAGTTTTTGGATTTTAGAGCCGTCATTATCTTCCACATAATCGGAAATGAACAATTTTCCGTAAGAATTTTAGAAAGAACGTTAATTTTGGTGTCTGATTCGATCACGCGCGTATTCCACCACACACACGGCTATTCAGACTCGCACAAGTATTTGAACACGCGCATATACACACGCGTGGGTGTTCCATAACGGTGTAGCAGACCGTGAAAAGTAAATCAACGCGAGCACGTTCTCTGTACGAGGCCATTGTGTTGTTATTATTTCCATTAGTTATACATCGAACCGGCGTTCTCTAAGCTCTTATAAGTTTTCTCGCAGTCGGCGCGTGATGTATTCGACGCGTTATTCAACTCTTACGCATTTACCCCGATGGAATTTGGCATTTACACGTATCTAATGGTTCGCTTTTACCTTTTTCTGTTCCAGGTAAATCCACTGGCCGATCCCCTATGTATTCTTAGTTCGCAGCGAAATACACTCTCGCTCGACGTGGTACGTAATCCGCTAAGCGAAAAACCAATGTCCCGAAGTTCGATTCGTAGCGACGGGAAAGGAATTTCCTGTGGTCCGGTGACTTTTATCGGGAACACCATTCCCGTCCGCCTTAACACCCCGTGGGGAAGGAGCCGTGATTTATACGAGCTTGATCGGCCGTCCTAAGCCTCTCTCGTTAGAATCGATTGCGCGAGGGTGGACGACTCTCTTTCTCTCATCCCCTGGCCATGTCCCCTCGGAATTAGGTCGTCTCGACGTTTCGATCTGATTTCTCGAAACAATTGGTCCGTCGCGTTGTAAGTTGTCGCAAACTTGTTCCAACGAATTTGTCGCTTCCCCGTGAGTTACTTGCAAGTTTCCTGCAACTTGTGCGACGAAACGAGCGCTCGGTGAAGTACCGTTCCGTGGTTGAGAAAGGTGGCTAGGTGGCATAGATACAGGTTTACATAGTTTTCTAACTTTTACGTCTTTTTTGAACATAGACAAACTATCTTTCTACGAAACATCGTCGCGCGCGTTTCATGTTGCAAATTTTTGTACAGCTTTGCTTGCGCGTTACGTATATTTTCGACATTTTCGAACCGTGAAAGTTTCCAGAAAATTCGGCTGGACGTATATTCGTAAACGTATATTTATAACGCGATAGGATCGTCCTTCCTTGACACGATCTTAGACGCGTAACACAGCATTCTCTTCGATATCCAAGATGGTCGTATCTGCGAATTTGTCATGCTCTATATCGAGATCCGAGGAGAAACGAACAGAGTGCATGTGTAGGTACTAGAAACGACGTAAACGAGCTTTCCGATAGCGTGACAAAATAACGAGGAATATAGATCAGACCATTTAGATCTTCTTGTATCTTTCGTATCATATACAAAAAATACGTACGTTCCATTTTTTCGTGAAGGTAATCTGTATCTTGGATTGCAAAAGTTACTTGCAAATTAATATTCTATTTACGATCCTTCATTAAAACGACACGATATTAATTCCCCGTCGCTTCTCGCTCGATAATTATCGCTTCTATACGTCTGTCGCTTTTGCCAGCCACCTTCTCAACCATTCGCGATGAACAATTGCCCCTTCGTTTCGCGGTTGCCACCAGCTCTTGGAAAATTTTCGAGATCGCATCCTGATATCACGTCCGATGTTGGAGAGGGTATCGACGAGGTCTGCCCCGACGATTGGTACAAAGATCACACACCGTGATCATTAAACGTTCCATCGCGCAGAGATTGGCTCGTTAGTGGCGCGTTCAGCTCCGGAATCCGCCACGGGAATAATAATACGTACGATGGGGGTTAGATTGTTTGGTTCGACCAGAGGGAAGAGAGAGGCGACGTGTATCGTCTTCTTAACGACGTCTCCTCCGGACGCACGGTCTCGAATCGACAATTTATTATCCGTCCCGCGAGGATCAATACCAGCACCGGCATAGAGGCGCATTCCCACGTTGAAATTGAAATCTATTCGTTGCCGCGTGCATTCTCCTCTCTCGTTTCACCGTGTGTTCCCGTGCACGCGTCGTTGTGAGTCTTGATTGCCAGTCGGTTGTAAAGAACGTTCGATGCATACGCCGGCATGCAGCGATTGCAAGAGACAGCGGCAACGACCGACTTCAAGGTAGCAAAGCCAGTCGACGGCTTATGTAAGCCGTTTGGAGGTCTGCATGCGTTCTATTCGCTCGCGGACGACGAGGGAGGACGTGCGAGAGAGGATCGAGTTTAGACGACTACCGACTATTGTGGTATTTTGCGATCGTCCAACGATATATCCGCGCGTTTTTCCTATATCGATGGACAACGTTGGATAACGAACGAGGCAAGTTTCCAAGAGACGCGGAAAACGAGCACATTTTTACCGGTCGAACGTGCTGCACTCGAGTCGTCGCGATTTCTCTGACTAATCTGACTATCTGTTGCGATAGTTAATCGCGTATCTTCTTCTCCGGTCTCCGAAGATTAAACGACCAAGTTCGTACATCTTTGGACCCTAAGTACGACTAACTCGTGTCTTTGATTAACGGCCAACAGACAGTCGTTGAGTCGGAATCGATGAACTCCGAGGGTTCGGTGTAAATTAAGCGACGACAAAGCGTTTCACTGCTGGCAAATGACGCGAGTGTTGCGCGATTAAGCGTCGCTACGATAAATAACCGTCGGATAGATGGAATATTCATCTGGTAAGGGGGAAGCCGTCGAGCCATGACGAGCAATCGTAGTTCATTCCTATTCTTGAATGAGTCTCGATGAATGGAACTCGATATAACGTTCTATCAACTCGCGAGAGATAGAACGGCAGATATAATACTCGGATTTTGATCAATTATCCAGCTCCATTACCTCGATGCCCGTAACCAACTTTAATCCAACGATCGATAGCCAATGTGTTAGCGAATTTTTCACGGAAATCACAATGTTTCGATAACTAGTCTGGTCGTTGGAAAACAAGTCCGCTAATATCCATCGACACCCAAACCGGACTGTCTCGTTTCGCGTTGCAGCAACTTGCGCGACGAATTAAATTCGAAAGCTAAGGTGGCGGCAATGCACAGCCCACCTACGCTAACTACCGTCCATGATCTAACGCGATTCGATCGAAAGCTCGATAATTTTTTATTTCTCGTCCTAAGTAGGATCGAACGTTTCGCCAAATATCCAACTCTTCTCGCATATTCTTAAGCTTTCGATTTCTTTTCTAAAGTCAAATACTTGAATGCTATTCACATGGATTTTAATAACATTCATTGGAATATAATTTCCCGACATACGTTTGATCGGACAAATTTTCCGAATTATTAACGGCCGCTCGAATTCTTCGTCATCGAGGTGTCTTTCATTTACCTTCTCCACTCGCGGTTAGTCTTCCCGCGAACTTTCGATCGAGAATGCCGTCGAACTTTTGTACCCCGACCCTGCCGCCAGACATTTGAATGCAAATACGCTTTTTACTTATATTTATATGTAAATGCGGGGTGCTCCCGGCGGACCTGGAGAGCCGAGACACGACGCGAATGGAAACGGTGTGCTTGAAAGGCGAGAAAAAGGCAATGAGCTCGTGATACGTTGCAATTACGTCTTCTGCGGCCTTTGCAACTATCTTTGGCGAATTTACGCGGTAGGACCTTGATTATTCGAATTAATTGGTTACAGAAGGATCAGACGCTCGAATTTTTTTAACAATCGAACGACTAAACTCGTCAACGCTGTTTATATGAAAAACGGTACAATTTTCCTCTTGCTCTTCTAATCTGTTTTTCGAATCCTTCGCAACCGACAACTTACACATTTTCACGCCATCGGTTGGTTGCTCTTCTTAATTCGTTCAATAATTTGTTCATGGCACGCGCGTCTAACGACGTGTCTAATATACAGAAGAGTATGACACAGTCCGAGTATATTTCGCGTATTTGGTTCATGTTACAGTTCCATATTATTCGGATAGTCGGACGTTCGAATAAGAGGTATATTTTGAAAACCGAAGAAACGCTAGATGGGGCGGTTAAACTTGGGAAGCATTGGTTCGAGCGCTTCGACTTGCAAAAGAGTTCTTTTCAGCCTTTGGACCGACGTTTGCCCGAAGTAAAGTCATCTTCGACGTCTCGAATTTGAGCAGACGGATAACGAGGCGGTCGATTCGTGCGTTATTTTTCTTATCGTGGCCCGAAGGGCGGCGGATCTCGCTGGAAGAACAGTGCATCCTCTCTTACGATCGTACAACGACACGGCGTTTCTCAGAGCTCGATCACCAGTCGAGTACGTATCGTTATCGGTTATCTAGAATTCCCTCCGCGGACGTTCCTCGTCGGAAGCAGCCTCGTGGTGTATATGTAGATAGAAGCTAGAACAGCCGCGTTCTTTATCTTTCCTCCGATTTCCTTCCTCCCGTCAATGCACTGTTGTAGAGGAAAGCTTCGTTCATAGGTCGTTCACCCTGCAAATCAGCGAGAACTCATCGACGCGATTTCAGCTTGCGATGTTACTCGGTGTCGGACCCGAACTTTCGTAGATATAGAAAATTATGAGAGTCGAAATACGTGGTTTGGCAAGTAAACCGAGATTTTGTATACGAAATTTCAAGATGCGTAAATGCACAGAACGCATAGGTATAATGCTCGAAGGCATCCAGAATCTTCAAAGCTTTTTAAGAAAGGAGGTTCCTCCGATTCTTAGAAATCCGAACAAAAATATTTCCAAGACTCGGTTCACTATTTTTGGATCAAACTACCTGCAACAAAAAGAATAAAGCAAAAAAAAAAAAGAAAAAGAACGAACCAAAAGGTCATCGATTCTCGTGAAAAAATGTATATATTGCTAAATATATCGTTATTATATACATATATATATATAGATTTTATATTAAAAATATTTTATGCTATAAAGTTATGAATGGATTCGTAAGAATTCGAGTCAACCCGGAGTCACAGTGGCACCGAAGAAGATATTTAAAATGTAGATGCACTCATTTAAATACCCGGTCCGTATTCGCGATTTAATCGTTCCCGTTTCTTCGAGCTCTTTTCCTTGCCGTTCTTCCCCTTTCTCTCCCTGCCATTATTCCGACAAGAGTTCTTCTCTCGCCAAAACCGAGGAGAACGAGCCGATCTGTAATCTGAAAGTTGTCAGCCGCACATCGCGCGCTGTCCTAATGGAATTTGAATGTCGTTAGCCGAAGTAACCGGGCGTGAGGAAGGGACCTTATCCCTATTACCACCGCGTCGTCCCCGCAGTCGACGGGGAATACGGCCGCCGCAGGTATCGTCCTTGAGAACCATAGTCTGGTCGACGAGTTTATTGGAACAGGGAAACGTGTCGGGTCCGAGGATCCTTTTCTTTCCTCCTTTCCAACGTTTCGTCTCCTCGTTTTCCTACCTTCTCCCCATTTTCCACGTGCTCTTTTGTTCAAGACGTATATAGCCACGTAGAAAAGGATGATCGTCGTACTGGAGCATCGATGAGAAGAGAACGCACGGACTGTACCTATACGTGACGGCGAGAAACATTCAATTTTCATAGAGGCAAAACGAGCGAACATAATCGCAAATCGAGATTGGGCGACAGTATCTGGCGAAAAATGGCGGATAGAGGCAAAGAGGACTTCGTGAAACTCTTCCGGAGAAGGCTTCCACAGTACATCGCTGCTTGCGCAGGTTCTCTTCTTACTTCCCGAAATTTCTTCCTATAGCCGGGCTTTCGATATTATTTCGTTCGATGAAAACGATTTAACCTATTCGCCTGATAATTGCAATCGTTTTGACACGTTCACAGTTCCCTAACCCCTATGGTGTGATTAGTCTATAGTCGCGTAGATTAGACGTATGCGGGTATCCGAGATTACGGGCTCGGACTAACTTGGAAAAACTCGGGCTCGTTCGCGTTCTTGAGAAATTTGTTAGTCCGTGAAATTTGTCTCGTTTTAACAACCGTCGTAAAAAATTTAGCAGTCACCGATAACCATTGCAACGATCAACGTGTTAATACACGTAATTATACGAGATTTTGGTTCGTGATATATCGGTTCTTTGGACGTACGATGTCGCGATATGTACATTTTTGCCTTGGATTGTGAACGTGTTTTAACGATTCTCTGGTGTGAAATCGGTAAGAGAAAAATCGCGAGAAACGATCGACCGTAGATACATGGCGTGTAAATTTTGTAGCGTGCATGGGCGGATTCTCTTTGGGCTGCGGAATTGGTTGGAGCGCGCCGTGTGTCGAAGTGCTGAAAGAGAAGCACGAGTACGATACGTTCTCGACGAACGTGATCGCGTCGGTTTTTCCGCTGGGTGCAGCACTTGGGATGCCAGTGGTGCCTTTCCTGGTCGACAAGATCGGTCGAAAGTGGACGATGATGTCGCTGGTACCCGCGTTCGTTCTCGGTTGGGTGTTCATCACAATTGGAGTGACTACATTCGTGCTTCTAGTCATGGGCAGACTGATAACCGGCGCCTGTGGCGGAATGTTCTGCGTCGTCGCGCCGATGTACTCGGCCGAAATCTCCGAAAAAGAGATTAGAGGTACGAGAGAAAAAGGAAACTGCGCCAGATGCGCTTTACCCGAGGAAAAACATACATGTTCTCGATCAGTTTTAAAGAATATTAAGATTCTTGTGCCATAGTATTATTTATATCAGTGTCTACCGGGAACGAGGTACGTTAGAAAGTCTATGATAGGATCGCGAATATTTAGAGTTTCTGGCAAAAAGATGCTCCGAAGGAGAGGCAATGCCAGGCAATAATAACGGCAATCGATAACCGATGTTTAACACGGCAGATCTGTAATCAACGATGTAAGTCGGTAGTAAGAAAAACCTTCCTATTCGTAAGCTTTCAAACGTTGTACCATTCTCTACGGTAGGCATTGCTCCAAATACTATAGTACGATTTAATAAAAAGCTTGACTCTGTTGTACGATTAGGTACCTTGGGAGTCTTCTTCCAATTGTTACTCGTGATCGGGATTCTGTATGCTTACTGCTGCGGCTACGCTAGGAACATCGTTGTGATATCGATTCTATGTGGTATCGCCCCTCTCTTATTCGCCAGCATCATGACCTTCATGCCGGAGAGTCCGCTGTTTTACATGGCGAAAGAGAACGAAGAAGCCGCCAAAGAGTCGATGCGATTCTTCCGTGGATCGGAGTACGATATCGGCCCTGAGATCAGCGAGTTTAAAGTCAGTGTTACACTTGCTACAAATACCGAAGTATTTGCGAGATTCTTACGTTGCTCGCAAGCAGTTCGCGAATTATGTTCGCCGGCAGTGTGGACACTTGCGAGCAACGAGACATCCACCAAGGAAGAAATACTTTTTGCTCGAGAAACAGTACGGTAGAACTCCATTTGTTGGAAGGAAATTTTAGTTATTACAAATTTTAGTTATCGATCCGTGACAATTGCGTCCACGTATCTCAGGTATCGAGTCAATTTATGATAAGAAAGCAGAAGAAGAGGTATTTTTAGATTTTGTCTTTGCGAGGCTACCGAGGGCTTAAATGAATTTCCGTCGCTCGAATCCATTTATCTGGACCTCTGGTTTATGATCTGTTTTCCATCCGATGACAAATGGAAATAAATGGAACTCTACTGTACATCAAAGGTTTATTTTAAGCCAAGTATGAACTGAGTATCGCGTTTTGAAGCAGCGTTTGCTACTTGAAAATAGGACCAAATAGAGAAAAGCAGGCGCGAGAAGGTGACGTTGTCTGCGTTCTTGAAGAAACCGGTGTTGAAGACCATGGGAGTGGCGTATGGGTTGATGTTCGCGCAACAATTCAGCGGCATCAACGCTATTATTTTCTACTGCGAGACGATCTTCAGGCAAACCGGCGTCGACATGGATCCCCTGCTCCAGATGTTGATCTTCGCGGTGGTCCAGGTGATCGCCTGCGCTGTATCGGCCTTGTTGATCGATCAGGTTGTCGCTCGTATCTTTCGCAATTGCGTCGAGCGAACGCTGCGTTTCGTCGTTGAAGAATTTCCGACTGGCTTTTTTAACCCTTTCAAAATCGAATTATTTCTGATAAAAATATCTTTGTTACCAATTATTTAGTCGATCGCATTGTTCGAATACGATGTTGCTCGTACGCGACATCGAACGCGAAAGGGTTGAGAATGTTTCTTGCAAAATACGCAAATTTATCGACGTGCCGAGTGCAGCGTTCGTTCTTCGAATCTCCAACTCACAAAGGACAAAAAGCGTAGCAACGTTTGGAAAATTGTTATAGCTGGGTCGAAAGATCCTCATGATGATATCCTGCGGCGTGATGTGTCTCTGTCTGATGGCTCTAGGCATCTTCTTCGTTTTGAGGACCAACAATCCCGACCAAGCCGACCGTCTATTTTGGTTACCGCTCGTTTCTGCTTGCCTATATATCCTGGCTTTCTGCCTGGGTGCCGGTTAGTAACAAAGTAGCATCATCGCCTCGCATTTAACGCGAATCCATCTCTACTTCACCCATTCGGAACCGTTTGGGAATTCGAGAATATTTTGAAATCTCGATGGTACTGGATGTGGATAAAGACTCGGGTTCGTCTTTAAACTCTCGAAAGCCATTTTTCAATTTCACACGACGCTCGTTTCGTCGCACAATTCCGTTTTAAACTGCTTTTCCGAAAAACCAGGTCCCATACCGTGGGCCTACATGGGCGAAATCTTCCCAGCGAGACTAAAGGGGACAGCTTCCTCCAGCGCGGCCTGTTTGAACTGGATGCTGGCGTTCATCGTGACCGTATCGTTTTCCACCGTGGTCGATGCTGTTGGGAACGCAGCTGCGTTCTTTTTCTTCGCCATTATCTGTCTATCGAGCGTGGTTTTCGTGATATGCTGCATGGTCGAGACCAAGGGAAAGACGTTCGCCGATATTCAAAGGGAGTTTGGCACCTACGACATCGACGAACGATGATGGCATTCGATCACGAGAAATATATAGACAGAGATTTCCGCGGACCTATCACTGACAGCACCGATAGCGGTATAAATTTGTCGTCTTACGATAGCGGCGAGAGACGTACGTGAAATGCCGGTGCGTGGATCGTAGAAACTTTGTAAGTAAATTCTGAAAAATAAACGTACCTCGACTCGAACGAATATGCATGTATGTAGAAACATCGAATAATTAACGATTAATTCTCCAACTCTCACGCGGTATAACGCTGGCTTTAAAATTATAAATATTCCTACCAAGAGAAATATTCGGAGAGTCTCATTTTCCGAGCGGACAAAATTCTTTTCCGACGAAGGAAGGAGATGCCAGCTAAACTTGAACTCTCGAGGACTATGCGGTTCGTGCACGCGCATATGCGGAGGCACGTACAATGCGTAGCTGCGCTGCAGCTTGCCTGCCCTTGGTGCGATTCTCGAGTCAACAATGATGCGCCTGTGGCTGGCTCCGCCCATGTAAAATGAAAAATCGTTGAGATTAGTGTGTGACGAGAGTTATTTATATTACGAGAGAAGACTGGCCCCGTTTGAACGAAAAAGCCTGAACGCGTTCTTTCATGGACGTTGACCTAACGGGTTAATCGGGGAGCATCGATCGATCACCGAGCAATGAGAGCCTGATTGGTAATTGCTCGTCGATAGCGAACACCACCTACCTCTCTTTATTCGCCTTTCTTTAATAAGAAACGCCGAGAACATGATGGTATATTCGTAATTATACTTTACATTATATTTTAACACCGCTATATAGAAATTTAATTCGACTCTGTGCGTGAAATTTAACATTTCCTCTCTCTTACCAAACAAGAGAAAAAAAGTTAGCAACTAACTTGTTTTCAATAACTTTCCGTAGAAATTTAAAGAACAACTGTCCTCTACTCCTCTGATCACGAGCCCCTCATCCCGCTCAATTCCATCTGTTACATTGTTCTGTTTGCGGAACAATCTTAAAGTATGAGATCAACGAACAATTTAACGCTTCCGAAATAAACTTCTATCGAGGAGAACGATTCGATCGGAGATCGAACGTTTCTAGTATTTTCTTAGTCTTAACAAATACGCGAATGTCGAGGATGAAATATCTGCTCTCCCCACCCTTCCCTTTCTGCCGTTCGATGCATTTGTCATGCAGTTGCCATCGCTCGGTAGGCGTTCGCTTTCATCGATTATGCATTCGAATTTATATTTATGAAGCGTAGTAGCTTCTCGTATCGGCGTTCTAATAATGGATGCTGCTATAAACCTCTCGTCAGGGTCGGCCGTTGCATGTCGACGTACGCTGCCTACTCTCCGTATCGAGCCACGCGTTGTCTCAGCCTCGCAGATTTTTCGCCCGATGTTGTCGTGCGTTTTGCGGATCCTCCATCGGCGGACCGTCCAACAAACGCTGTTTCCCCACGTGGCCGGATGTTTACGCGCGCCTCGATTCCTCCAGGGACAGAAGGAAAGGAGAGAAACGTTCTCGAGCAGAGGAGGATGTCGAGGAGATGCACGCAACGATCGAATCGGCATCGTTCGTTTCCAATCGAATAAAACGATCTTTACGTGGAAATCGGATCGTCTCGTTGATCCTTGACTCGTTCAGCGAATTTAATTCGTTATTTCTAACAAGAGGAACGAAATCTACGGAACGACGAAAGATTAGGAATTGGGCGAATTTGACCTACTGGTCGACGTTTTAGGTTAACGCTACGATTACCAAAGTGGCAAAAATTCGCAATTCTTTCATAGAAAGTATAGGCTCCTACGTTACTCTGAGAGTTAATCGTTATTCGTGGCGATCGCCGTGAGCGTTGACACGCTAGGCGAACGGAAGCCACGAGCTGCCGACCAAGTGGAGGCGAGTGACCGTTCTACAACAGTGTTGGATCCCTTCGTCGCCGAATAAATTTGCCGGCGAAACCGAAAGTATCGGAGGAGAAAGGCACGCTCTCGTGCAAGAAACAGCCCCGACGGGAGGTCAGGAGAGACCAGACGAGTTTTTCGCGCGTTCCGCCAAGAATCGCTCGTAGGTTCTTTCTTCGTGGGAAGAAGCTGACTTCTGGAAGCGACTGATGGAAAAATGGCTCGGTGTTATGTTTCTACTTCCCTTCCCGCGAGTTGGTTTTCGCTAGATTCATTTTCGAGTTGAAAAAAAGACAGAAAAGTAGCGTCGAATACATCTCGTACGTTTCTATAGACTTTTCTTTTCATCGAAGTACGTGGACTCTACTTTATCCAATTATGAAAGCGAAGCAACTCTAGAATTTTCTTTTTTACCAGATATTAATACAGTTATGTATATCTACATTTAAGTACAAAAGTGTAAAACAACAATGTCGCAAGATTCAGCGTGAAAGGATTAAAGGTTGATCGAAGAGCGTGTTCACCGACAAAACCCGACTCTTTCTCCGGTTTCTCTCCGAACGCTGGACCGATACGCTAAGAGAGCCAGTTCGAAGTCGTTGGTTCTCGAGGCGGTCTGTTGTATATTTCATGAACGGTGAGTTTCCATCCTCGTCGGTGTATCGGGAGAGAAGGACAAACTGGAGCGCGTCGCTGACGTGGTACGAACCACGCACGATCCCATCGTCGCACCGTTTTATTACACGTAACGCTCGCGTCTGCGGAAAATTGCGTTTTTTCACGTAAGCTTTACGCCGCGCGATAGGGGTGATTACGCCGCATCTCGTGTTTACGAACGCTACAAACCTTCTGCTACCTTTGCGACCTTTCTACCCTTTCCTTCGCCTCAGCATCGTCTTTTTTTAAATTTCTCTTAAAGAATTTTGTTAGCAACTTTCCTGTATTCCGTAATAAAAGCTCAGTTCCAAGCGACGTCCGCTCACCCGAATAATTATACAAATTAAATTACCGTACAATTACCGTTGCAAGTTTCGGTTTTCACGACAAAAATCGATATCGAAAAGTCGCGGTTTTCGAGAGCCACAAAGGGGTTCGCAGCGACCACCCTTTGCCTCTCTTCTCATCGGATAGATTCCATTTGCCTCTCTTGATGTCACCCTATCGTTCTCCAAGCCTGTTTACCTGTCTCCTCTTCGGCTGGCTGAGTCGACCCACACACGATCCGCGCTTCAAGGTTCCGCTCGCGGATCACTTGGCAGACGGTGCGAACGCGCGCGCACACACGTGTGTCGTCCCCTCTTTCACTCTCTTCTTCTCCCGTTTGCTCCGCGTCGATTGCACACTGCACCATTGCACCGCGGGGCCATTGGCCTCTCTCCGCTCGGTATCGTCACGCGTGCTCGCTCGTTTCTCGGCGACACACAGCTCCAAGCCGAAAAGCACCGTGCTGCGAGAGCGCGCTTTTTTCTCCGCCTCTCTCCTCCGCGATTTATCGCGAGGCCATGCTCCTACCTCGTATTGACTCCGCACGACATGTTCGGCTGCGTCACGCGCGAAACGAGGACGGGTCACCGTGTCGCGAGCCGATTTTTCCTAAGCGCATGTTCGTACGATCGGTTGGAATTGTGGCTTTACCGCGAATATCGAAGAGATAAAAATTGGTTCTACCGTGCAGTTACCACGTTCGAGCCACCTTGGCATCAAAGTTTTATTTCTTGCTGCGTTTCGTATTAGCCACGCGGCAATTATTCGAAGAACGTAGAATTTCCAACGGACTTTTACTCGAATTTCCATTCATGCCGCATGATTTTTCCCGACTCTGTGTAAGAAATACAAATATCGTGTGTTATTTGACCCTTTCGCCGATCCTACTGTCCTCCAGACCTTTTTATAAAATTACTGAAATTCGTAAAGGTGCATGAATTTCTACGGTTCTGACGTGAAAAATTCGAGCATTACGCGTAGCGTTGCTTCTCTGCTACAAAATATTTCATTGGATTACTACAATTTGTACGGACACGTGAATTTTCACGATTCTCTCTGTCAAAATACACGAATATCATGTCCACTAGCGTGGCATTGCTTACGCGTCTCTTCTAAAATATCTCGCATGAAATACCTCGAATTCGTCAAATTATATGAATTTCCGTGAATCATACGCCTTCAGGGTAAATACAAATATTCCGTCCTATCGCAAAGCTTTCACGATTCTCCTACAAGTAAGCGCGCCGATTAATTGCCGCGTAGTTTCACCGTTAATCAATCTTCCATCACGTACCTTGTAACGGTGTCCCCGGAATGAAGTCGCCGCTAATGGAGTCGAAACTCTGCCTAGACCCTCGAGCCTCCAAATTTAGCGAAAGCGAGGAAGCAGGGTGCCCCGTAGGCGATTAATTAATTTCTATCTGCTCCGATCTTGGCCTGTCCGAATCGCGAGATTCTCGTTTCCTGTGCGCGCTATCGGCCTAACATAAATAACGCGAACGCAGAAATAAACGCGGTATCGGGCCAGTCTCGCTCGTCTCTCGATTATGCATTAGCCTGTACACGCGCTTCGAGCTTCTCTCTCGTCTGTATCTCTATCTTTGCCGCGTCTGACTAGTATCGTCAGTCTGTCCACTATCTACTTACTGCCGCTGGCTCTTTCTCGGTACACGCGCGAGAGGGCTGAATTCGTAGGAGGATCGACGTCAATGGAGATCGCTGTTTCGAATGTTCTACACGGAATCCTTTTATCACCAGTCCGCGTGTCCCGCTTTGAAAGAAACTACTGTGCACGTGCGTCGATGGTCGCGATCCAGCGTACCGTTTTATCAGCGATAGCAATATCAGCTCCTTGCTCTTTCTTCGTCGCTTTCATCCTGCATTTTTACTAGATCATAAGGAACGTTGCATTCTCTTTTTATTCGTAAGTAGTAATTTTCTTTCGGAATGTAAAAACTAGAACGTTTAGAAATTATCGAAGGATCAACTCGCGTCTGCCACGGGCGATGAAACGTAAGAAAAAATGAAATGTGAGATTCTTTGTACAGTATAACAACGATCAAGGAATTCGGTTTGACGCTTGCTGTCATTTTCATGCGTGTACTCGGATTTCAAGTCGCTGATGCTAATTTTACGTTTACTGTTTTTTTGCTATGCAAATATCGTATAACTACGTGTTTCCTGTTCCCCACTGCAATATGTCGCAATAACTACGCGTTTCCTGTTTTTCAACATAATATAGCAATTTCAATATTGGACGGTAATACACAGCAAAGTAAACAAGCGTTTCGCTGTTTCCATCTTCTTTGTTCCGTTTTCTAGGTCTGGCGCGTTCGCGAAAATTACTCTTATACGATCCAAGGAATTCGAAAATTACGACTCTCTTGCTCAACCGTCGATATATTACGCGCGTTAATCCGTGTCAGCGATCATCCTTAATCCAAGGTGTAATCAGCGGCGTATCCAAATGCAGCGCGACGCGAAGGACGAGGCGTGAAATCGCCTCGTTTCTCGAGGTGTTCCCGGTCAATCGTGGATCGTTAAAAGAGATCGGTTAACGTTACGCCGCGTATATTTCCGAGCGACCCAGTTGCATAGCGAATGCAGCAGCAACCGGTCGGTCGTAGGCTGTAGCCTAGCGTTGGGACTGATACAGCACCGATGATTTTCGCTATCAACTTACGAATTTCACGATCCTATATCACGTTGTAATTATCCACTTCAATTTTCACAACTGCTCCGCTACTCCGCTCTATGTTTGTCTCTTTTTTAATATTCCATTTTTGAAGCAAGGAATCGATCGAGAGAGCTCGAGAAACCAATGTGCTCTTTATTGCTTCGTTAAAAGATAAGCGGCGTTTCGAAACGATAAAAACCTTTGTATTCGCGCGTGTAGGTTCGTTTGTTGAAACGCAGCTGCGTTTGAAGGAAATAATTTATGAAAATATATTCTCGGTCTCGTACGTGCACAAATATATGCTCAACGTGAATTAAACGACAGAGATGTATATCGATGTAAACTAAATATACGCTTAATTCGTATTAAAAGGATCAAGCATCAAATTGTTCGAACGTAATCGATACGTATCGTATCGGCTCCATCGCTAGTTTCATCACGCGCGGGTACCGTTGTCGTCGCGACACGTACCAAGCTTTCTCCGTTTCTTCTTCACGCGAGGAGTTCGTTTCCCGATTAAAACGAACGGTCTGTGCGCCTCGTCCAAGTCTTTTCAACGTGCCTTATCTCTGCCGGTTCGATGGATCGAAGAGCAGCCTCGAAATTAAGGCATTTTTGTCCCGATAACGAGACGATCATTAACGGTGACCCACGACTGGGACGCGTTTTAAATTGCTCGGACGTTTTACAGACAGGTTTGCCTCTCTTTGCTAACGGGGACCGGTTTTCTAAGCCGCCGATAGTGCGCAACAAAAAGACGCGATTAATGGCGAATCACTGGCAGTATCGATGGCATTCGGAATCCTCCGTTGTGCTCTGGCCTGGATTGGAACCTCGCGTGACGGTTCTTACTTAGCCGTTTGGAAAATAATTGACTTACGACTGGAAACGGTAACTCTGTTGTATGCGATTAATACCACAACTGTCAACGACTACGGTGTAAGGCTTGTAAAAGATGTACTATCTATATAGTATATTTTTGAAATAGATACAATCATTGGAAATATACAAAATATAGTTCTCTTCCGAGTAACGTTTTTCAATTTAATTCGCATTAGGCGATACAGCATTAATTTTAGAGGAATAATTTTAGCTAACAAGAATTCGACCAAGGCAATGATTAATATTAATCAGCGCGAATAAAAGATCGACGAATATGTTCAAAATAGTAAGCGAAAATTGTCTTTGGGAGATGCCCAAATTACGTTGGATTAGTTTTGGAGAGGATACGAACATCGATGGTTGCGAATGAACATAAAGCGAAGGAAGGACGAAAACGTACGAAATTTCCAACTTTCTGATTTCTGATTTTCTCGAGAAGTTTCAAGCGAGTCGATCCGATATCAACAACGATTATGAGAATACCGGTGTTCAGGGAAATTAATTCCGGAGATCGTACGAAATATTTACGCGGCGTCGAAGGGCCCAGGCAACTTTTAATTACGCGGTGTTCTTGGCGAATAGAGGGAAAACGAGAGTCTACCGTAAAGCCGCTGTCAGCCGAGGGGAAGACAGAAAAAAATACAGGATCGTAAAGCATCCGTGCAATAAAGCTGCCTGCAACAACGGGCAGGCAACATATTTTAAGAAATTAATTTGTCGAAGGACAAATTGCCTGGTTTCTCAGCGACGCGGACGCGCGATACCAGCGACGCGAAAAAGAGAGAAGCGAAAAGAGAGGGGAGAAAGTTTAACCTCGGTCGGTCTCTCTTTTTCTTCTCGTCTCTCGCTCGTCGGCCCGCGGAAGGGTAGAAATCTCGCGGGTCCTGTAGAAGAGGGACGAAGCAGCGGGGCCACGCGGAAACTTCGTTTCGGCTAATTTACGCGCTCGTAAATCTCGCGGCGCCGCGTTGCGCGGCGTGTAGCTGCCCGAGGAAAATAATAACGAGCCGCGATTTGTAAAAAGAGGACCACCGCTTGATCGATGCAAAGGGGACCAACTTTCTCGAGCCTTCGGAAGGAGGGGAACTCCGAGACCAATCGTTCTTTTCTTAATTTATTACGAACCAAGCGGAAAAAACATCGAACAAGCAGAAGTAGCACAAACGCAACGTTATTGCGAAACGCGAAGTAATTTGCGCGTTGTTCTATCGAGGTGTAAAAAGTATATACGTGTATAAACGTGAACAAGAGTTTTACGACAAGAAGAATGATTTTTATAGATTAGCTGTAAGAATATAGATAAGACTTTGAAATCCCTAACGAGTCTTTGTCGCGATTGCAACGCTGAAAATAGAATTCCTAAGTTATCGCGTCATCCCTCTACGAAAGTAGTATTATCCGTCTGACGCGATTCACTTTGTACGTTCCTAAACAACCATTTTCTCCCTTTCTTTGGCAATGCTGATCGTCGATAAGGTTACCCGGAGTGCTTCAGATGTAAAAACGCGGATCTGTTGGGCGAGAGAGCGTGTTTCATAATTTCTTATTTAGACATTATGCTACGTTTCCAATACATTCTCCTTAAGCGGAGGAACGTATCCGTAGAAAGGAATAGGCAGACGAGTTCTCGTTCGAATCGTATTTCGAGAGCGCAACCCTTTAGCAATCCTCCGAGAAGATCTTCACGAAACTTTGTTTTTCCACGATTCTGTTAAACTTTGACGAGCAATTGAAACACCGTGAACACACTCGTTCTTTAGCATACTCTTGTCGTCTTTTAGAATAGTTATCTGCACGAGGAACCAAAGATATGATATTTCGTATTGACGAGTAAACGAGAGGGAGGGAACATTTGCACCCATGATTTTTTGAAGGGTGAAGAATAACAGGCACGGTCGTTTCCTACCCTGCTATCTCCCCAGCTCTCGTGCGTTCGTTGCAATTAAAATGTAAATTCTTCGCATTCGCGGGGATATCAGATCCCGAACAAAACATCGTGTTTCATCGATGGGATGTGGAGCGGCGGGGATGGCAAGCGGAACAAATATTTGTTCCTCAGACCGCTGAAAGGATACCGGTGTCGACGGAATATAATTATTTGTATAATGTCGAGATACAGCGATATCGAGGGACACGCGAGGGGCGGAGGGCGAAATTCTTCTACGCGAGCTTTCAATTCTTCCGCCACGACGGACGAAGAAGTTAATCTCGGTGCTGCGTGGAAACGAGCTGCCAAGGGAGAAGTGGAAGAAAAAGAGGGTTACACGCGAGAGCGTTTAGCCATCTCGCGATTGATTTATCGTCGCGCTCGTGCAATTCGAGCGCGTCGAACGGAGACCAAAGAAACCAGCCAGCTCGACCGTAGAATGTTTCTTCCCTTTTATTTCAACGGTATTTATATACCGTGTCTTTGAAATGTTTCGCACGAGATCGGTGCAACGGTGGGCGTATAAACGAACTCGGCTTATATTTCTAGGATCTTCCCTGGTATCGCGTTAGACCTTCCATATCCACTATGGATATAATCGGAGAAGAAGCGTTTAAACAGAGATTCGTTTCGCGTTTTGCATATCGGAAGGAGCGCTAAGTTACGCGTATTTCATCTATTTTTAAACGACTGTTCACTCCAATCACGGTAAACAACCATCAGTTTCCGTACGAAGACTTTCATATATTTCGTATTCTGTAATTATTCCGCAATTTGAATTTCTAAAAAAACGTCTAACATTTCTGCGCGAGCTTGTCGAGATTCGTAGGAAAAATATTTCGAGATTAACAAAGTTGGAGACACCCCGTAGAGGTTTGTGTCAAAAGCTGTTCGACTCGTGGAAAGAAACGGAGACGCGCGTTATTTATGCCTTTCTGCCTTTATGGATATGGAACGACAAACCCTCGCTCCACCGTCCGCTCGTTTTTGCCTTTCTTCGCCGCGTGTCGTCTCCGCTTTCTTGGCTCCCCCTCGTCGAATCGCACGCCCGAGGGAAAGACTCGCGTCTTCCTCGCCCGGCAAATGTCTAATCGGCCACTAGCGTTTCGCGCTCAGCTGACTTCCTTCGGGACTCACGGTCCCATAGATACGTCCCCGGATTTTCACGGGAAGAAGAAAATGAAAGAAACGCCGGATAAAAGTAGCACGATACTTCTCCTTGCTCGTTCGAGCGAATAGACTTTTGCTCCTCCGCGAGATCCCATTTCGTTGCAGATGGAAACATCTTCGTAGGAGTCGTAACGTCTCGTCGCTTGACATTAGTCTGATTAATGGAAATGTACTGTGCGCGCAGAGATAGCAAGTAAATACATACGTAGTTGTAACACAAATTAAACAAGTTGCAGCATGTATGTAAATTCGTATCTTGCTTTAAACGATTTTTCTCGGAAATAACCATAATAAATGATCGATCTTTCTTTTTGTCTATTTTACTAACAACCGTCGTCCATGTTGAAATTTTTTTATTATTACTATCCACTATCTATTATCGATCGTGGAATTCTTTTTGCTCATCTTCGATCATCGTGATTTATTCGATTCAATTTTCGATGTGTATTAATTTCAGCGTCAATTATAAAAAATAAATTACACCTATGAATATTCTGTTACGTACCGAAGTCTGACGAATATTCCGATATCCGGACCTCGAAGCGCTGCGAAATTCTTACCACAATAAAAGATAGTGTCTAGACACCGTCATAGTCAATCCGAAAAGGACTAAACCGAAGAGTCCGCTGCCAAATTTAAAACGTATCCTGCGTATCACCGAAAACGCAGCCATAAATCGTCGTTCGTTCCTTTCTAGCTTGTGGAGAACACGCCGAAGAAGGAAAAGGAGAGGGTCGGAGTCGGTGATAAAGAGTCCGTGACGAGCGTGATCGTCGATGCCGCGCGTAAACACGCGAACGTGCGTAACGCACGCTCTCTCTCGTGGCCAGCGGTTTTATGTGGCACAAGGATGCAACTCGTCTGGGTCATTACTGTATCGCGTTCCTTCGATCGTGTTCTTCTTCTCTCTCTCTCTCTCTCTCTCTCTCTCTTTCTCTTTTTTCTCGCCTGTACACGCTCGATCGCTCTTTGGCCCGGTCGTGCGATGCATACCTAATATGTAATCGCGACGACCGAATGGAGAGGGTGGTGTGTGCGCGCACATTGCAATTTCGTCGGAAAGTTCGATCGATTCCAAGTCGACGAGAGATTTGTGCCAGAAACGTGTCCTCTGGATCGAGTTTAACGAATCATCCGTATCTCAGATATCGTATAGCGGTTTTCAAGGTACGGCAATGGCCAAGTATTTTAACGTTTACGAATTCGAGGTACGTTCGAGAAAACCAACTAATTGCAATTGCAAATAGCGCGCCTTGCATAATTATTTACGATTAGTAGACACAGTCCTTGTCGAGAAAAATAGAATTTTACGTAGGAGTCTACTTAATCCTGTTATTTCTACTGCCTTGGAATTTTTACGTGCCAATCTCGCTTTACTCTTAACAAACATCGATTCGTAGGGGTCGCGGTTGCTAATCGGATTTCATAAAACGTACCCTCCAATTCCGTTTTTAATCCACGAGGACGTCAGAACCCCTTCTCGTTTTCCACGTCAGCCCATAAACGCATTATCGTTCTACGACCGTTTTTTCTCTAACCCCTTTTCCGACATCGCGTTCATCGAACGAGTTTTCCAAGGTAAACAAGATATTTCGAGGAAGACGCGAAAACAGCGCGGACGCTTCCGTGGCACGTTAGGCGAGGGTCATCGGAGGCGTACGCTCGAGCGAGCGACGATAGTCGGAGCGGAGCCGCGTGATAACGGGAACAAGTCGCGCGGGAGAGTACGCGCTCGACGACTCGTTTGGCCGGAGAAACGAGGTGCACAATGGGTTTCATTGTGCGCCCAGCGAGCAAACAAGACAGCCTTGTGATAGCGCCACGAAGCCGCAACGCGCGTCGCTCGAAGCATAGCAACGTAGACCCCCGCCGATCGTGAAAGAATCGAGGCGAACGTATCGTCTGCCACGTGAATTCTTTCATCTGCTTCATTTTTTCTTTTTTCTTTTTTTTTTTTTTTTTAAGAAAATTCGTAAGAAGGCGAAGCTGCTCCAAATTTTAACGATCGACAGGAAGTCTTCGATCTTTTCGCGGCTGAATATGCATTTTGAGATTTCTAAGAAAGATTGGAAATAATATTTTCTGAGAGGAGACTATTTCGTTTTATCGATCGCCGGTCTTCAGATCCCCAGGAACAAAGAAATTGATAGAGAGGACAGGTAGAAAATAGCAAAATACGAGAGTAGCGTATTTCTCCGAAACTACGTCGATGCGGTCGTTTCACGTCCGAGATATTTTTCGCTATTTTCAACTCCATGATTCTCGATGAATCACCAAGATCTACTTTAGAGAACCATTATCGTTCCCACTGGTATCCACCCCTGTGTCATCATTTATACTTCCAACGTCTCTGGCGAAGAATCACCATCTCTGAATCGTAAAAACGAAGAGAAACAAAAAGTTGCCAATCTTTTTCCCATACATTATACAGTATGCTTCTTGGTCGGTTGATCGACGACGAACGTTGTCTTTTCTACGAATCGTTAACGATTCCACGAGACGAGAAGGCGACGAAGAATCGTCTAGACGAGAGTATCGGCGAGCGTAGAGACGAGCGATTCGAGAAAGAGAAAGTTGAAACGATAACGCGAAAAAGAGCGAAGACAGGAAAGGAAGAAAATACACGCAAAACGTTTCAGTCGAGTTCTCGAAGGACCACGCACCGTCGCGTCGCGTCTTTTCTCTCTTCTCTGGTTTCTTTTCCACCAAGCGGACGAAACGAAGGAGAGCAATAAATCTTGCAATAATCGCGACTCGCGTTCCTCGTGTCCCTCGTTCCTCTCTCTCTCTCTCTCTCTCTCTCTCTCTCTCTCTCTCTCTCTCTCCTCGACCTCGTCGCCGCCGCCGCCGCCGCCTCGTCCGCCAGCTAGGCTGACTCTCTCGTTGCGGCAATGAACCGAGTCAACTGCTCGAAACACCCCCGCAATTGCGCGCACGACGATCGCGTTAATTCGCTGCGTCGACTCGCCTCGAGACGACCTTTGAGCGGAGAAAAAATATCAGTCTCTCCGGTCGTTCGATGTAGGCTTTTACAAGCCTAAAACATTCCTACAGCTTTTCCTCCTTCGACGATTAAATCTTTGCGAGAGTAACGAGAAAATGGCAAACCAAGGGAACTTTTAGCGGATTGCCGAGTCTATTTTCTGGATAGAATTTTTCCGATATTGACCATCGAGATGTATCGAAACGCAGGATACCGTTAGAAATTGATATACTGTATGTACAGTCCCGTTCATAAGTACTAGAGAACTTCAGTGAATTTAACTAAACCAAGAAGGTAATTAATAATAGCGATTTCGAACTTTCACCAGATAATTATCTAGCTAAGGTGCCGATCCGTGACCGATCAACGAATCACCGCTATTGCCACTATTTGCCGAAAGGACCACTTTTTCGTCTGACCATCGGTCTGATTCCCCTCGCATTAACTAAATCAACAGGCGTCACTCAAGAACTCTAAAAAATCGTCCTTCGCCGAACACTTGACCCTGCGCGTCTACTCATCGTCTTCGAATATGCATATATTCCTGGTAAAAACCTTGGACACACAGCCTGGAAATAGCCGACGATGGTCTCGTTCGAGCGATCGAAGAGAAAGGACTTGGAAGGCAGGCGCTGAGCAATTCTCGATGAAACGCGAAGCGTAACACTCGAGGCTCGCGGTTTTAATTTATGCCTAGAAGCCTCCATTCATCCGGCGTAATTGCGAGTTGGTCGTGGATGGTTGGCTGGCGTTCGATAGGCACGATTCGATCGACTACGAACGGGCAGCGTTTGCACGCCGGTGTGTTTGCACAGCTAGACCAACACGTTTCAGTCTTTGCACGAGCCGTTCTCTCTTTCTTTCTTTCTTTCCTTGTCTTTTGGTTCAGCTTGGAGAGGAAAGGGCAAGGGGAAAACGGACGAGGCTCTCGAGTGTGTACTCGACGAGACGCGTGAAGTGCATATTCCGTCGGCCGGCTGTCCATGGCGAGTCTCGAAGCATCGATCGTTAAACCTGCCGCTTCTCACCTAGTCGGGTAGCTTTCCTTCCAGAAAATACCGCGTCAGTCGCGGTCTTCAGGCCGTAGCGTAAGGTCTTCTCGAGTACGGCTCTTCGATTTATTTGCGCGGCACTGTTTGGAGAACGCATAGGATAATACGAAAGTAATGCAACGAGAGATAAAAGACGGTTGTAAAAAAATCCAAGGAGATGTAACGTTTCGAGGTACGTATTTAAAAAAATAAATAAAGTCGCGGCATCTTTTTCTTGTTGTCGCTGAAGAAATCGCAGAACGAACAGTTCAAATCCTTTTGGATGATTTTATCCTTTAATTTCTTTGGAAAAAAGATGTTAGAAAATAGCCAAGTATCGCTCGACGAGGGAAGCTGAAATAGACCCTGAGATCACACGAGCATCTCGTTCGATGAAGCGTGGAATTTGACGCGTTGTAACCTGCAATCTCGACCAATTAAAATTCCCGTCCACCGGAACGCCAGGAATGATTAAATAAACGACAAAACATTGCCTGTTCTCTTTTTCGATACCGCTGTCTGTGTTCCGCTCGTCGATATAATACCGATCATCGTCAAGAATGAAGCAAACCCCAAACCTTTTCCCATTCTTTATTAATTTCGTGAAATCGTAGAAATCGGTGGCGAGCCTGGAACCTCGTTCGAAAAAGATTGCAAATGAAGTATTATATTGATCCGACGTTGCCTCTTAACAGGTACTTTTCATTCGCTTTTCGTTTAATCGGAAAATCCAATTTCTTTCTCTTACGAAGCATTATCTTCGTCTGAAGCGCAAAAAGAGAGAGAGAGAGAGAGGAATCTGGTGAAAAGGAACGGTTAATCTCGCGCAGTGGAGCTAATTTCATTCGCGGCGGACGCATCACGGCTAAAGGCGCGTTTCTGTTGGTCGAAAATTCGCGCAGCCAGCGCTCGTGTCGCTGATTACGGCCATTCAGCGGGAGAAAAGGAGAGAGGAGAGGAGAGGAGAGGAGAGGAGAGGAGAGATGGCGCGAGAGGGACAAGCTACTCGCGTTTGTGTCGTAGTCGAGAGAGGCGAACAGAGAGACGAGCAACGAGCTGGATCCCCTCGTTGCCCGTTATTGCCTAGTGAATTTAGCATCGTGGCTTGGTACCATGGCTATTTTTGCCCGCTTGGCACTTAGTCAGATCCGCTCCTCCCTTTTCCTCGCCGAACCCCTGTCAGGGTAGTCACACTCTCTCTTTCTCTCTTAGTTTCACCGGTCGCGATGCTCTTCTCCGCTCGAACGTCTTTCAGCGGCGAGGAAACGCTCGAGTCCCGCGGGAAACCGGCGCCTTAACACGCCCGAGCGCGAACGACGCGTGTGGTCCTCGTACGAGGGCCCGGATCACCGAGCAAGCTTCATCTTTTGGCGCTCGTCGAGAAACGTGCGCTGCTTTATCGCGTAATTCTTTGTTTGAGAAATTAAGGCTCGGTACACGTGCAGAGACGTGTATTAGATACGCGTATGAGATATACGCGTCTAGGACTTAAATACAAATACTCGCAAGGTAGATAACCCGATACGGTGCCTAAGGTGGCAATCGTTTCTCTCTTACTTAAACGTTGCTCCGTACTTAAGAAACACACGTATTTTAATGAAAATCTTCTTTGCAAAAATGGATAACATCGGAGCTTTTATACTCGCTTTTATACACTTTTTTCCAATTTCGAAGCTAACGTAATTAGATGTCGCGAGGTTTGTACGGAGATGCGTATCATCGATATACAAATTGTACTTATGGAATCGCTTTAATTCTCCTCGCGAGATGCTCTAGAGATGCTCTAGAGATGCTCTTATCTGGTAAAGAAGAATAACGTTCCGTGACTCGCGTGTAGAAAAAGGGGATACCGAAGAAGCTACCGCAGATCGAGATCCACGGAGGTGGACCAGGTCACAGCTGTACGTTTTACGAGCACACCAGTTGGGGATCTTTATTGCCCTCCCCCCACCCTTATCGTCCGATTAACGTTACGACAAAATGTTTATTGTTCGACCGTTCGGCAAGTGTCAGAGGGTTATCGCTTCGAGCGTCAGAGTAAATGCTCGATCGGTTGGTTACAAACTAAAAAGGTCTCATTTCCCATACCCTGTGTTCTCTGCGTCGACTACCTTCTCGTATCTCAAGATCCTCAGGAAACGCCGTAAATTTTCTTTGAGTTTTCCGCCACTACCGGGTCAGTGAATATAAAATATCGCCTACGCAAAGTTAGAATTTGAGAAACGAATACAACCTATTGCGTCTTATTCGATCAATTATTATCGCGCTATCGTATGAAAGAAGAAATTTGCCAGAAACGACGTACACTGAATTAAAGGGTTAATAGCTTTCCTGCCGCCGTGTCGTAATCGGGACGTTAATTTTTGTCAAAATAGTAATTTTTTTAAACGCAAACGTAAGCGGAGAGACAACACGGATATATCGTGAAAATTCTATCCACGAACAACCACGCCCAGGATTAACGAGCATCGGCGCGATTCTTTCTTCTTCGAGTCTCTTCAGAGGGTCGATCGACGACTTTCATCCTACACTCCAACATCTTCATTCCGCCTAGGGGACTCTCGAGGTTTTTCCTTAGTTCGAAACGCGCGGCATCAGGGCCATTTTCCCTCTAATTTCTGACAAAGCGACGCCGGACGCTTCCCTCGGTTTTCAAGGTTCTCAGGATTTGACGGTATCATCCGTCCAATTAACGTGGCTCTTCTCCTGGTCCTTCCACGGTTTCCGAGCCACTCGGACGGACCGAGCAACGCACGAGGGATACATAAGGGTAATTCAATCCGATGGACTATGGGGATGCCTCGAATCCTCGTCCCTCTCTTCTTCGTCCCATTTTCGACGGCTTTGCGCGGCTCTCGTCGCGAGATACGCGGCTAATCGCAGTCCAGTCCAGTCCAGTCTAGTCCAGTCCAGGCCAGCGATGGACGCTCGCCGAATCCTCCAAACGCGGATCTTTCGTTGACCCTTTGAAAACTGGCTCTACAGGCATGGAAATTTCCAGATAGGTAGCTTTTCGAGGATTTGCACCCGTTATTCGCTGATCTACAGTGGTTCAAGAAAGTATTTCAGTTAGAAACCGTACATGCTTGGTCGACCAGAATTATTGGCATACGTATTGATGTTTGGTAAAAAATTTTCATTCTTTTTAATTTAATTCAATTTCATTTGCTAACATAAACCGGAGAAGTTGCTTTAACATTGAGATTGTGCAAAAACACATGTGGATACATAGCTTCGCAGTCACTTTTAGTTTAAACTAATTTATGGTCGAATTAAGAGTTTACGTGAAAGAACTTTGACGATATGCAACAAAAAAAAAAGAGACGGCGTTATATGGAAGTTGAAGAGATTCAAGAGCTGAATGCGATTAATACGACCATTTAAAATTCTCTAGAGAAAAATTACATCTGCGAGAGATCCTCCGTTTGTGAGTGGTCGAAAGTGAAATTTAATCGTAATTAGTTCCCGGTCGTGATCTTTTGCATCTGATGGTTGACCAGTTTTGTACCGTAGAAATTGATACCGGATTCTTGTCAAGTCGGCTACAATAATATTCGACTAACCGAGGTTGCCAGATTAGCGAGGCATATTCCATATGAGGAAGGACGAGCGGACTCGCAAAGGAGGATTACGATTCTCTGGTCTTTGAATTCACTGCAGCTGCCTTTCAAATTGCGCTCCGCACGAAGTGGCTGTAATATTTGCAACGCGACCGTCAAAGATAGGCGTATTTTCGATAATAGCTGCAGGACCACGAATCGTAATTACGACGTCGAAATCGACGTCGAATAATTTACGGGGGAAGTGTACCGGCGTTTTACCACGCGAAAAGCTAATCAGGTTAAGTTGTATATTCTAGTTATTCCCTAGAAGTTCCATTTCCTAGTTATTTTATTATAAATCTATTATTTCATTGCGGTTGTAACGCGGCACACTTCGTAGGAGGTTCCGATAATTTCGCGAGCCATTGTACCTCGAAATTGACATTTTCCGATAGTCCGACGCGGATAGTTCTATTTTCGCGACTGGGAATTTGGATAGCAAAAAAATTGAAGATCAATTCGTTTAAAGGGTTGCGGCTGGAGATAGGCGATTAATTGGATCGTAGAGGAGGATGGAAGGAACGACGTTATGCGGTGATGATGGTGGCCGCGAGAATAAATATCTCGCGAGAAAGAGCCGCAAGACAAATACGAGAATAGAATAGTGGATAATGGCGAGTGGTTTCGGTCGTCCCCCGCCGGCTTAACGGATTTAATTAACAATCGCCATTTTTTTACGCGTCTGGATTCTCTTTTGCCTTTTTCCCTTTCCCTTTCCCTTTCCTCGCGTGACGCGCTCAGACCACAGATTCTCACTCTCTCTTCCTCCCTCCTCCCACCCTCTCTCTCTCTCTCTCTCTCTCTGCGTGCTCAGCTTTTTTTTTATGTCTTTTCTCTGTCTTGCTTCGGAGGTTTCTGCAGAGGGTGAATTTTATCGGCCGAATAAAACGTTGACATTTAATACCTGATACTGCAGCATGTGTTGCATTGTTCCTTAATTTTTCATTCCTATTTTTCTATTGGAAGTTGTATCTAAAATTAAGATTATTCTATAATGATATCTAAAATTAAGATCGTAATGTTTTAACGATGAATGATCTTTTTCTCATTGGCAGTTGGATTTGGGTGTATGTAAAATTCAAATTACGAAACGTGAATCGCGGTGTTGTGGGAAGAAAAGAGATATTTTCTAGCGAGTCGCTTTCGACGAAATTTCGTTTCGCATATTTTGTTCGCTCAAAGTGGATCTCGTTAGAAACAATCGGGCATCAAAGAAACGATTCTCGTCACGAGTGGAGAGGAAACCCTTTAGAGGCGGTTGCTCGAAAACTGCTTTAATTAAGCCACGGCTGGAGAGCTTTCCAGAAGCTACCGTTTACGAATGTAGCTTTATGTAGCTCGATGAAGGATACGCGTCCTCTTCAAGAATATCGCGATAAATCTTGCAAACTACCCATTTCAGATTTTTCCTTTCTTCGCTCTTTAACGTGTTTTCGCCATCGTGCAACTCGAACGAACCTAACTTTAAAGTTTAGTTTTTCTCTCGTCGTTCTTTCGTATCTAAATTGCATGGTTTTCAGTAAAAAGGAAGATATTTCTTCGCCTTATCGCACAGGATGATGTCTCTAAAGCAATGCGAATATAAAGCAAAGTCTTCACCGACTGTAACCGATTCTACTGCCTTCGTGACTGATGCTCGCGATGCGAGGAGCATTCGTTGACCAAACAAAAGGCAGGGAACAGAAACTATTGTACGACCGAAAACCTGGGTAACACGCACATCCGCGCACGCTCGTCTTTGCCATTAAATCGAGGGCCCTTTTGTTCGCAGTTTCCTGAAACTGCGACAAAGTTCGAACCCTCGAGGCGACTCGTCGATGTTGATAGAAACGAAAAGAAGCTCGAGAAGACGGGGAGAACCCACGAATCGCAATGCGTTTTCGGCGTCACGGTGTCTGGGCCCAAAACCGCACTGCTCGCAAGGAACGACGACCGTGACGCGAGATATTCCTCCTTTTGCGGTTCCCTTCGGCGCGGCAAAGATTTCGCTGTCAAGTCCGACAGGAAACACACGTCCGGCCACATTTCTGCTTCCGAGTACGTTGACTCGTGTGCTGTTTCTTATTTCGCGGATGTCTTACGTGCATGTACGTGTTTCGACGGTTTCCATTCAATACGTAACGAACGATATCGACGTCGATTATTCGACCAACGCGTGTCACGATTAGTTCGGATAATCAAGGTTCTACTCTATTCCGTTCTCATTCCTTCTACTTTATATCATCATCTTACTACCACAATGCTCATCTTCCTCCAATCCCGGCTCGTCCTAAGTATCAGCCAGCGAAATGAGCGAGGGAAGAACCCTCGATCCAGAGGGAACTCAAGTTCATTCTTTCTCCCATTTTGCTCGTGCCTCGCGTTATCGGCCTTGTCAGAGAAAGTTGTGCGAGACGACGACGACGACGACGACGACGACAACGACGACGACGACGACGACGTCGTCTCGTATCGGGTCTCGGCGAGAATGTCGCGCGTTTACAATACGCGAGTTTGGTGTCGCGCGCGTGTACTCGCCAAGGAAACGGCGACCGGCGTCGACGTCTGGAGATACTGTCACGTTCAGTCGTTGACGTTGGCGACGGCCAACGGTTCTCGTTTCGATTCGACGCAGTGGTTCCGTTTTCTCTCTCTTTTTCTCTTCTCTCTTTCTCCGTCTGGCCTGTCCAAGCACAGTCGGAATTGTTCCCGCGGCGGAACCAACGCGGGGAACTTGGTTCCGCGGTCAGGAAATTGAATATCAACCGGCGACAGCTTTGTTTCGATAAAATTGTAACGAGACGTCGACACCGTGACGGGTCCGCGCGACGGATAAACGCGTCAATCTCGTTCGTCTCGTCCCTTACTCCTCTCCTTGTTTTCTCGCCCCTTTTTTCATCCTAACTGCCAGCTCGTGTCTTTTCCCGATGAAATTGTTCGATTATTTCCGAACTTGCATTTCGTCGTTTTATCGCGCTCGTCTCGGCTAACGAGCAACGAAGCGTTCCGTTCTTTCTGACATTGGCGATCCGACAATTCCGACGTATTTTTTAACGAACACTCAAAGCGGCCGCAAAATGCATTCTCGCTTATTTGTTCTTTCTATCGTAGCAGAAATTCTTCCTTTGCATCAACTCTGTGTATCTCTACCATTCAATTTGAAAACGTTTTCTTGTAAATTCATCTAATTATACCGCGAGAGTTATCATATCTATTTTCGTCTCTATAGCACAAGACGAGAACACGTAAAAATCGATGTTTCGGAAATTCTTCGGATTCGACGATCGCTGTCTCTCATTTAAGCAAGAATACATTTTCTCCTAAACGTGTCAAAAATAATCATTATATTTGGTCGACCTGACAGAAACGTTTAACGTATAAAATAATCGATACCTGCCTGATACGATAGTCGTGTTCTAATTGTAGCAGCTGGAAAAAAAGAAAGGTTGACCGAAGAGAGAGGAAACAGGCTGCTTTCTCGCGATCGCCACCCACCTTTTGCTGGACGTTCCGGGGCTCGCGCACGCATCATTGTACGTCGCATTAATGCGTCGACTCGGAACAGCTCATTGTGCATTATACGTGACATTGTGCTCTCGTTAACAATAGCGGGGTGTGGCGTTGCATCGTGCGCTCTCTTTGCTTCTTCCTCCCCGCCTCTGTTCCTCTCCCTCTCTGGATTTGGCGGACGAAATTTTTGTCGATTCTTCCGACCAAACGCGTCCGACCACCTTCTTTCCCATTTTACTGACGCGCATTCCACGCCGCGCTTCGAATTCGACGCAACGTAACCGCATTTGCGGTCAGCAATTTCCTCTTCTCTCTCCTCTAGCTTCTCCACGGCTCTGCCTAACGAACCTTCGACGCGCGAACGTTGTCGCGTCCTGTTGTTCCTGCTGAATATATTAATGTCGCGATTAATTCGCGGCTATCTCGTTTTCAACCAACGAGATGCGATTGTTTCGAGTTCTGTTTCCCGCTTTCGCTCGTCCGCGCCTCTATCTCGTTACGCGTGCCAACCGGGACGGATTAATTGATCGAAAATAATTACAAAGACCGTGATTCGTCCAGAGTTATCTCCCTCTCTTACCCCTTTCTTTTTTATTATTCGGTAAGCTTGTTTCCGATAGGGGTTGGCCTTCCCCTTAATTTTATATCCTACGCACTTAATTTCCCAGCAAAAAATCTCCATCGTCCGTAAGCCGTGCATGCTGAAATTTTATTCACTCGTTCCTCGAACGCGAATCCTCTCCAAACACCCATTCCAACCCTTTCTTCTCCCTTTTTCGATATTTATATTCGTAACGCGGCACGAACGTTTCCTTCGCGCAAAATTTAAAATGCAGATGGGCCCCTCGTTTAAGAAGCACACCAGCGTCTCGGCCTACGTCCCAATTAATTTCATTATCCCCGATCCAGCAACTCGAGTGCACCCTTTCCGCCATTCTAAAAGGGGAACTCGGAAGAGTAAACACGTAGCTCGGTTTCGTTCGAACGTGATACGCGGACGAGTCAATTTCGCGTTGAAATTCTCTCTTGCTTCGACCGCTAAACGAAGAATTTTTGAAACAGCACCAACCCGTATATTCTCCTTATCGTATAATACAACTGGCAGGTGGCAATCGTAACGGAGTAGAATAATTTGCGAACCTCCGAGTCTCGAGTAGAATAGGGTAACCGGTTAACGAGCAACAAAGAGAAGTTTTCCAATCCATCGACAAAGGCCGCGAGGCACGTTGAATTCCTAATTACCGTTGCGTCCTTGTTGAATTTCCGGTTTCTCGGGAAGAAAGCTGGCTCGCAAGACGTTTCTCTTCCTCTCAATGTACAAAGTTTCGGCGGTTGCTGGCGCTATTCATACCTCGACCTGGCTGAATGGCCCTTTCTACCGTGACCACCCTTTCACCCTCTGTATCCACCGTCGCCGGCTCGCATAAATTAAGCAAACTACGTGTTTAAATGCAAAGCGAGGCTCGCGAATAAGAAAGGAGAGGAGAGGCGCCAGAAGGGAGAGCACGAGGCCTGCTCGTTGTCCAGGCTCTGTTTGTTCTAAATATGCATGTTTCGCGAACCGAGGGTGAAAATCAGCCCCGGTCCTCGTGTAAAATTGAGTCACGTATTCGAACAGCCAATTCCCCACACAAGGGGTGTCTACTCTCCTCTCTTTCTCTCTTCTCTTCGAATGGAAATCGATATCGCGACAATGTACCGCGATAATCGTGTTTTTCATACCTTGTTCGTTCGTCGGTCTAACGGTCCGACAAGGGGTGGCATTCTGTTCAACATAATTGCCTATATTTCGTGTTTCGTATACGTAGACGAAGAAGAGCGACGTAGAATCGAGCGAATTTCTACCTTAAAATATTTTTATAGAACGAACAGCGATCCGAAAATTATACTCAATTTTTTCTATTTGCATCGTTTGCCCGATGCACAGTTGCTTTCTGTACGAAAGATTCGCTTGGAATATTCTCCGATGGATATCCAGAAAAACTGCCGTAAACGCAGCTCCATTTACTAATCATTTCCAAAGCAAGACAACGCGTCGAATTTCTCCTGCGCGACCAGTAGCTTCCTCTCCTAGATCTCGTGCTCGATTACCAAGCATCACGCCGAATATCCATGGTTGTACGTAACTTATCTAAACGACGCGACGGATCATGTATACAAGGGAGGAGAGCGTACTACGGTGGTGGCGGCGTTTCACGAAATTTCATCAGGAAGCTCGTTCCTCCTGGACGCCCATGACGTCTCGGAACGAAGGTAAACCGCGGTTCGAGGCTTTATACCAGACACTCGGTTGGATGTTGCCTGCAAAAGGGGTTGAGAGTACTTGGAGGGAGGCTCCATCGGGCCCAAGCCGGGTTTCGGCATTGTCTCGACTGGGTTTTACGAGGTGACGGAAACTGACGAGAGGACGAAACATGGAAGGGGAAACAAGAGAGACATACTGGGTCGAGGAGGTAACAGAAGGGGTGGAAACGGAAGGAGAGGGTTAGAACGCGAAGGGCGGGCGTTCTTCATGGGGAGAAGGAAGTTTACACCTACCTGCTAATTTTACGAGGTTAGTTAACTCCTATAAGAAGCTTACAGGACGAGGCTTTTACACGGACTTGGTAATTTCATAATTTAAACGAGCTCTCCCTCTACCGATGTTACTCGGCCGCGGACGAAAGTTTTCTTTTTCCTTTTCCACCGCTTATTCGTTTTTCTTTTTAATCTCCGCTCACCTTGTTTTCCCTTTCTTTCGCCAAGAACCTTTCAAACGCAGAATCATTTTGTTCGAAATATTCGCGCAGAGAATACGCAGGATTCTTTGCAAAAGTACGAGGGTGGTGTTGCGAGCTTGTTATGTAAATGCAGCTGCCGATGTATTTTTGTTCTGTCCGTCGACGTGCAACGTGACACGCTCACCGCAATTCTTCGCTTCAATAAGCCACGTTCTCGTTCTTCGTTTCGGTTGTCGTATCGTGGAGTTTTATTTGTCCTAAGCATCGTTCAAAGGATGGAAAAGCGAGGCTATCGAGCAATCCCGACGTTAGAATAAAATTAGAAGACTACGAGAGACACGTTTGACCAACGGAGAATTCGGAGAATCGCATCTTCCACAACGATTCCAAGGAGAGTAGCGCGGATCGATGTTGCTACTCGTCTTTTTGAAGGCGCAACTGCTCGCTTCAGCCTTCGCTGCTCATTAGACGTAACCGAGTTAATTCTCACGACGTGTACGTCTCGAGTCGACTGCGAATTTCCATGCAAATTCATTGGGCGGGCGTTTGGCAGTAAAATTTTAGTGGCCTCGCTCGCCACCCCCTGTCGCTCGAGGAAACTTTACAGACTCCGTAATATCCCTTCTCTTGCCCTCTCAAAATTAACCGAACCTCGTCGTTCTCCACCCTATAAAACATGATCCATCGAACTCCGATAATTTGCCAATATTTATCCTTCACGCTCAATTCCGTACCATACGATTATCGTGTAAATTTCGTGGCAAGTAAATAGGAGGGTGAAAAGCTCGTGGAACGAGTCGATGGAAAAAGTTGTTCGTCAGAAAATCGTCCTCTCGATAGGATCTTTGCTTTTTCGCAAGATACCGTGCTGGTATTACGAGCTCTGTTCGGAATTGGACGAAAAGAAAGAGAAAGAGAGAGAGAGAGAGAGAGAGAGAGAAAAGGTAGGGAGGCGAGTAATTTGCAAGGTGGTTTACAACTCTTAATCCTAGTTCTTTCACGGGACCATTAGCGACTAACGAAGCATTGTCGACTCCCTTCCTCCGTGAACGGGGCCGCGAAACTTTCCGAGACATTAGGGACACGAACGAACGATAAACCCGGCGAATTATGCCTCGATTATGCAAAATACTAGAACGGGACACGTCTATCGCCGAAACGTTCGTCGATCGAGAATTTGTCTTATCCGTCTAGTTATAACGATTGGTCTCGTAATTTCGAATCGTAAGAACGTAACAGCTTCGAGATCGAATGTACGTGTAAACGTAATATGTAAATTTGACGCGCAACTTAAACGTTTGATTGATCGAACGCGTTAATCTCATCGTTTAAATTACTAATTCGTAATTACGTACATACGTTATGTAAAAGCCGGAGAAACTTCGGAATAATCCGATATTACTGATTCTGAACTTTATAAAAGATGGAGAACAACGCATTACGCGTGTTTCCTCCCTTCTACCTTAAACTCGTTAAAAGTATGCAAAAATTATTCTTCGATCAGCTGCTACCACTTTGTAACCTCCTCACGATCCATCCTCCTTTTTCTCCCTTCGGGCATCTGCACCGTCCATAAACAGTTTTTATTTACGGGAACCGTCAGTTTCGCGAGACTCGAAGCGAGCCCATTCGCATGTAAATCGCTTTTTCCATCGCCGCCACGGCTTTCGCTGCCGGAGATATGCAAATATCGCTAATTACTGGTAGCGACGGGATTACACGGTTCCCCGGTGCCCCCTCTAATTCCTTCCCTGATTCTCTTCCCTCTTCCGTATCCGTCGTTCGAACCCTTTCCCTTCCTACGGAGGGGAGCAGAAGCTTTTGGCTTCGTTTGCACCTCTTCGACGTCGTTCGTCCGAGTTGTCGCAACGATGTTCCACTGCTGGAACGGATTACCGAAAAGGTTCTCGAGAATCTTGCTAAAGACCGATGAAACTGACGCAGAAATTTACATTGGCTACATCCTACACGCCGAATCTTATTAATTTCTTAACTTCGTTACATAAGCACGCGATTAACGCGAATCTCTACTACCAACAACGTGTGCTTACGTCATTGGTCGATTATCAACCGATAATCGATTAGAGTAAAAAAAGGTCGTTATATCTGAAGCACAAAGCGAGTCGATCTTAAAATGCAAATTGCAATCGAAGGAACACCAGTTGCCGAGAACAATCTTAACGAACAATTTTTACAACACGTTGCTCGCTGGCTGCGTTCGTTCGTAGAAATTTATTTCGACTCGATACCGATTCCACGTCGCTACAACGCTAGCGAGGGAGGTCCGATTTTCAGCAAAAGCTTTTTGCCTCAACGAGCGTTTTTACGAGCGAGCGAAGCCAGCGAGCAACGCGTGCGGTGTTTCTTTGCCATAGATTGCATTTTACGAATCTTTCTTTTGTTAATAACTTTGCAAGGAGTATCGAGCGGCGGTTAAAATCTTCCGAAGGTTACTCGGCAGCGTGTCCTCGACAACACCCGTCAAGGTTGAGGTCATCGAAGCTGGCGGCTACCCTTTCGACCACATTCGCGCAAAATACATCGGTCTTGAATATGCGACTTCTATTTTAAACGCGCGTTAACGCTTCTGGAAGAATTGAATTTCGCTACATCGGAGCTGGCGTATCGCGCTTTACGCAGAAACTCCGAAGTAGGTGCTAATATTCGAGGAAATATCACGTTGCCTCCTTCGTTCCTTCGTACTTCAGCGTACAGAGATAACGGGATGCTCTCTCATCTGGGTAAAGCAGTGTTCGTCCAGGGAATAGCGTGTTCTTCACCCTCGAGGTCGGAGGTTGCGACTGATAAGAGTCCGGAATTAAGCTCCATCGTCAAATAGGCAGACGAGACATCCACGCGTTCGCTTCCGACGTGTCGACCTTTCTCTGGCACGTGATTCACGCGGCGGGATAAGAACGATGCAAGGACGGGAGACGAGGTGGTTAACGGTCGTAAAGGAAAATTAGGGAGCTGGCTAGGATTAGCGATACGAGACAAAGCTACGTTCGGGCGAGGAACATTCAGGAAATGGAGTCTATTCATTCCAGTAGCGATGAATACGACGCGAGACGAGTCCTGGTCCACGCTCCAGGCTGTGGATCACTCGCTACTGGTGATAAAGGACCAAGGATTTGCCCGGATTGCGCCGTTTCTCCAGGCTTTATGGACTTGGTTGCGTTGCCTGTTACGTAGTCCGGCTTTGCACATTCGGCTCTCTCTTTACGTGACGCGAATGCTTCGATTGCAATCGATCGTGCATCGAATCGACGCAACTTTGATCATTACACTGCGGACTTTTACGGAAATTTATTGTTTCACGCTATGTTTCGTTCATTCGAACGAAAAAAATAGAACTTAAACAGAGATTCGTTCCTTCCTAGCTGTGAGAAAGTATAACGAATACTCTACGTGCGATATTTCACGCATTTTTGTATATCACGCGTTCCGTGTCTTTTAGCATTTTTATCCTTCACGCGTAAAAAATTATGCGATCGCTGATAGCGTATCCGTTAGATAGGACGAATTCCATTGAGTTCGTTTAACACGTTGACTGCTACGCGTGTTTTCACTAAAGTCTCGGTCAGGCTACGCGTGTCGCAGTACCAAGCGCTAGGTACTCCCATCGATATTTTAGTAACGCGAGTAAACAATTTTCTTAATAAACCATTTTCGTATTTCTTTTGTAACAATTCTATAGTTCTATTATTTCCTCTGGAATATCTTTTCAAATACCTGCGACGATCCTTCGCAAGTAGCCAAATAAGCGACACCCGAATACGAGTTTCATGGCAGTCAACGTGTTAAAGATCAAAAAGATTTTTCCTCGAAAATTGTATCGGCGTGTTCAAAGAGTCGTACAGCTTTTTTCACCCGTAGTCTTCGACCGTACTCGATTTCTGTCAACTACTCCCAATTCGTCGAGTTGCATACGGTGGCAAAAAAAGAGTTGCCGGTCATTGCACAGCCGCGCGTGGACTCTTTAATTCCTGTACGATGGTATCGTGTACGACGTCGTGTACCAGAAGGAGGCAAAGAAGGCGTGTATCCAACCATTGTTTCTGTGGCCCTGGCCATGGGACGAGATTCGTGATAAACGACACGAGAAACGACGGACGTGTATATGCCGCCGTTGTTGGTCCCTCGTGTGCTTCTTTCTTCCTTTTCACCCTTCCTTTTCTTGGTTCGCGCACGTTTCTCCGCACGACTCGTCGAAGAGAGGAGGCATCCTATCTGCCGGTAGGATCTTCTGGACACGTACACGCGTGTTCGCGGCCTGCCGGTCGAAGCATGGATGCGACGCTAGTTATTACCAGGCCGTAATGAAAGGTTCCAGTCCCGCCATCCAAATTGTTCCTGGATATAATGTAGTTATATCTTACGTCACACTGGGTCAATTCGTTCGTGCTGCATTTACTTAGTATTCGCTACGACGAAGACGAGTTATGCAATTTAGATACATTAAGATTTCGCACTTGGTTCTTCACTCTTCCGATTATTATCGATCGAAAGCAAATTCGAATCTCTAGAATTCTTTTCACGTGGAATACGGTTCTTCTGTGATTAAGGGAAACCGAAATCATCGCTGTCATCGTTGCCGTCGCCTTTGAAATTACTTAGAAAAAAAAAAAAATGTCTCGTTCTTATCGGGAGGAATGGATTGAGAAACGCTCGTCGTCCTTACGTTATTTATATAAAGAGTGTTCGGCCATTCTTGACCAGCGATAAAGCATCGAGGAAACAAAAGCGCGAGCAGATAATACTCTCCTTAGAATCCCCTCGATAATCTAATTTACAATCTCCCCGCGTCTTATCCCGCTTTCACAAAGGAATTCCTCTTATTATCGTAAAGATAAAGGGAATATCCATCATCTTGGTCCCGCGTGGACCGACAGGAATTCCCGAAGATAACCAACGGAGAATACCATCGAAACGGTCAGAATTATTCGCGACTCTGGTAGAAACCTAGATGGCGGGGCACAGTGTCTCCGAGCAAACAGGCCAATAATCCAGCGTCGCGCAATAAACGGGACCGGTTTCCCCGGGCATGGACAAAGGGATATCCATCTGATAAAGCGCACATGACGATCGTGTGGGATGTATCGTGCTCTCCGGGGGTGGCACGAGGTACGACGGTTATTACCGAGCTATAATGAGAGGGTGGACGAACGAACAGGCATCGGGGCCATTTTTAGATAAGGCGAAGTTCTCTCGCTCGCTTGCGGTCAGGGGTTGCGTCGAATTACGGGAGACACGGACAGAGGGACCATTTTCATTACGCACCACCCCTCCACCAGTTTCTCTCGGGATGAAAGCGCGTGGGCAAACATGGCTCGGGAACGCCGCTAACCCAAGATATATTTCCCTTACGCTCGAACGCGCAAATGTCTTAGCAGTTGCCCTGGCTATTTCGATTCCTCGAAAGGGGTAGTCCATTGGGAACAAAGGAAATTTCGAATGGTAGGCCGAGAGTGTATTATTTTGGACTATTCGACCGTTTCGTTGTAGGCTAGAGGGTGGCTTAGATAAAGGAAGTTTCGTGTTCTTGGGTCGGATCGAGGCGGTAATGGATTTGATTTTATTGTTTCAGAGATTGCTGGAATATTACTTGGAATTTGCGTAGAAACGATTGTTCGCCTTTTTCCTACGTCCGTTCGTTACGATCCACACTTTTATTTTTCTACTTACCTCGTACCTCTTACCTCTTACGTAACATCGAAGATAAACTATTTGCAAGCAAACGTCGAAATACATCGGAGGTATTCTCACGTTTGTCGTTATTTTTGTTTCAGGTAAGCTGTGATTCTCGAGGAGTACGTAAAACGGATGACTCGTCGCGATAAACTCTATGGGTAAAAGAATTTCGTTCTATACTACAACGATATATTACTTCCTCGATCAAGTCGTACTTTTCCCGTTACCCGAAAATTTATACAATTTCTAAGACGCACGATTCTTCTTACTAACAACCAAAAATTTATTCCATCACGCGCTTAACGCGACCTCTTCCGAGCATCTTAAATTTATCGAGCGGAAGAACCGCCTGTCGTCCAATAGATTCTCGCGGCGAAAGCGGCCGTGCCTTTACGGATTAGCCTATAATCGTAATTTCGCCCTCGGGCCACGAATTTATACCTAGCAGTAAACCCTTGGAAATATGACCGTGTTGTTGGAGGCGACACGCGAATGCGCGATTTGATGCGCGCGTCCTGTTCTCAGCCAAACGAGGAGAGAGAAGATCGAGAGGTCCTCGTGGATCATCGCCGCGGTTGTCGCCGCGAAACGAGAACCGTATTCCATTCGGTCCGTCGTCCAGGGCCGCTGAATCGGGATATGCCAGCTTTTATTAGCGCGCAGTTGCTTCACGGGTATCAACGCGCGTCGCGTCGTTGCGAGTAAATCATCCACGGACGCTTCCAGAGTCCCTTTGTGCTGTCAGAAACGCTTCGACGAACCCACGTGCGCTTCTCCTCGTTGCTTATCCGATTAGGGGACACGGTATGCGTTGCTGCATCCAATATTATTTGGATAATTCTTGGGATAATAACGTCACGAGAATGTCTCGGATTTGGATAAGTAGATTCGGCGGTGATAAAGCGGATAGAGTTTTCTTTCTTTGTGTCACTAAATGAGTCGCTAGATTGAAAAGTTTGTCGTAGCCTCTGACTTGGTAATACGAAGCGGTGAATCAATGCGACTCGGATATGAAAATAGAAATATGTAGGAGCAAGAATTATGAAATCGCGCATATATTAACGGAATATTATATTTCAAGAGACTTAACGAGACAGTGGATATTTCGGTGATCTCCTGACGCGCCTGCGAGTTTCGAGAGAGACGCGTTCGTATCGAAATCCGCACCGAGGACCGGTTACTGGTTGTGCAATACGAGCGTCCAGAGCTGCAGAGGAGTTCGCTTGGTGGGGGGAAAAGGTTCACCGGAGAAAAAGAACAGAGACGAATGCGGTCCGGTTAAGTCCCAGGGGGTGGTTGTCGTCCTTGTACCATATTACCACTCCGAATGTTTCTCATGGCCTTTGTGGACGCGATTAAGGCGTGACAACCTGGAGAGGGGAATACTCCAAACTCCTTTTACCTTTAATTATATTCTTCGAACATCGGTCGCCTGCAGATATTAGACGTAGATGCGAAAAGTCGTACGATTAAAATTTTCTCCTGGATCACCCTGTATATTCGTAAAATTGTACGATTTTATAGAATCTATATTTTAATTTCGCGTGGATGTTGCGTTTCGTTAAACGTATTTGATTCGTTTCGCGAATCTACAGGAAATTCTCGGTCGCAGCCGGAGCGACTCAACCATGTGTAGACTCAAAAATCTCGGTAGGAATTACGAGGGAGTGGTAAAGCGAGAAAAACAAATTTTCGTGCAAGGGCGAACGACATTGTGTCCCTAGAGGAGTCGAAGGCGGGGGCGCGCCTCCGCATATCGCGTTCCAACAGTGGGTGTTGCAAGACGATCTCCTCTTAATCGACCGGTGATTTACGAGTCGCGTCGCGAGATTCGCTACGATGATTGCCCGGCGATTTCGCGCAGCTGCGACCCAACTTCGGCCTAGGATTTATGCAATTATCGTTACGTCACACTCGTCGAACCGGGCTTGTAGCTGCACGCACCTGCAATCAGTCACGAGGAAGGGAGTCCAAGGAGACTCGGGACCATCCTTTCGAGTTCCCGTTTCTTCGCCCTTTTATCTCTCCATCAAAGGGAATGGATTTTTCTACGGCGCGAATCCTCTACGCAAAATGGCGATACGCGTCATCGATTTTAAAACGTGTGTTTTTCAATCCTGTTCGTAATTACAGAGACATTGCGTGTTACGATATCGAAGATGTTGCTTCTTAACGGTTATTTGACTTTCTACAAAACACAGCTGTCAGCTGTCAGCTATTTTCCAAAGACTTACTAACTGGTTCTTTTCCTTTCTTAATCGTGTCATATTAATCGATGACTTTCTAAGCGACGTTGGAATAAAAAAAAAAAAAAAAGAGAATTGTTCCACCGCGATCCGACCCGAAACGTTCGATTACTCTATCGTTTTTCCTTACATCATAGCCGGAATCGAGAATACTAAATCCTCGATAGAGAACGTAATTCCAATGCCTATGTTCCTCTCTTCTGGCAGGTCTTCAACGCGTCGCGTATCTCGTTTCTAGTCAACGTGGGCGCCGACTACGTGACTAATCAGTCCACGACCCTCGTCATCGGGTCGTTAACCTCTCATAGAATATCGAGACTGTGTATCCTCTCGTTTCTTTCTTATCCCTGTTGCCCTACTTCTATTCCGAGACCCCTCGAATCTCCCCCTTACCTGCTCTTCCTTTCCAAACCTAACCCACTTTCTCCACGAAATCTGCCAAACTTACTTTCTGCCGAATTTCCTTGACCGTACCACCAACTCTTCGCGGTTTCGTGGATCCGCAGCCACGTCGCGGAAAGAAGGGCACCGCCTCGATGCAGAGGATCGGTAACCAACTGTAATACGAGATACGCATCGGGAACACCGATCGCTTTGGAGAGAAGAAAGGCGAGAGAGACGAGCCAAACGAGGAGAGGCTCGAGACGCAAGGGAAGGTTTTCTCGGTGGACTCTGTCGAGGTCTCGCCCTCGTTTCGCTTGCACGGGAGGAACACGGCTCTCGCGGAGGTCTGTGACCTTAAAAGTTACTCCGGTGTGCAGCCGCGTCGCTTATACAGTGTGTAATAAAAGGAACGTTATCTTTTTGCTTTGTCGTCATTCAGGGAATTAGGAGGATTAGAAGCTTACTAGCGACTTATCTCCGTTTCGTACCACTTTTAGAACGCTCTTCTAGTAAAAATAAATAAGAGATTCTTTCTTCTTTCGCGATTTTAACGAAGAATTGTTTCTTACAAAATATTTGTTGTATAGTGGTCCTGTAGAATATTTTGGTTTTCCAACTGTTTTTTTTTTTTTAATTATTTAGAAAAGAAAGTAGTAAGCCTTCTTCTGTGACGCCTTTGTACCTGAAGGAGGGGGCGGATCGGTCAGGTGAGCAAGAGAGGGAGGCAATACGACGAGACGGTACAAGCTCGCTTATTTTATCGTACGCGGCGGGCAGACGCAGACGAGCAGCCGCGAGTACCGAGTAACCACACCTAGCCGAGCAGAGCCGCCTCGTATAGATACGAGTCCGATCTGTCAGGTAGTCCGTGATACATGGGCATGTGCACATAATAATATCGTGTGACAGGCCGCAAGATAGCTGGCGTGGGTCGACAGACAGGGAGTGCCACTTCAAACCGCGTCTCGCCTTCTCTCCTCTTTCTCTGTGCTCTCGCTGGCCTGCTTCTCTTCATGCTCTCTCCGTCTTTCCTATGTCCTTTGACATTGCTTCTCCCTCTGTCTTTTTCCTACAATTCTATGGAAAACTCGTACAAAACCGTATATACTTAAAGTTATAGGCCTGTAACGTTTTATTTTGCGAAACAAGTTGCGTAATCAGAGTTGTATTTATCAAATGCCTTCGTAATGCACCTAAAGTAATCGAAACAGAATCAAGAGATCAAATGTGATATTCAATATATTACCTCGTAAGTGATCATTCATAACCGGTGACTAACGTTTCAACGGTGAAATGATTATTTCGCTAGGCTGTGCGTTCGCTAAGGGTTGAACAAGGTTGAAGGGGGCAGGTTATTTGGAATTCTTCGGAATTAAGGAAGGTTCCAGAGGGAGCGGAACGTGTCAGGAACTTGAGGGATGAACCATTAGACGGACCCGAAGATTTCGTGATATCTCAAGGGTTTTGAGAGTAGAATTGCGAATTCAGGATGTTGGAGATTGGAAAGCTTAGAAATTGGAGAAAGAGAAATCGAGGATACAAAGGACTGGATCATCTAACAATAAGTGTTACGTTAGCATCCGAGACCCATAGTGTCGGATGTAAAATGGGATGTAGAATTACAGCGAGCACGGCGAAAATCGCTTCATTTAAGAGCGTCGTCGCCGTAAATGTTGCAGAGGATACAGCTAATAAACGTCAGCGCGCTAATTCGCGAAGTTAACGACGATCGCTCGTTACAGCTTTACGATCGCTTGTAGCAGTTGGTTGGCAATCTACCCATGGAAAGTCGTAGCGAACGTAGGCTGTCGATATATCGAGCCTCCTAACACCGCTTTTGAAAATGTACTCGGTCCGCAGCGATAACAGTCGCACAATTTCTTCGATAATTTGATCAGTACCTGTATCGACAGATATGTAAATGACCATCGATGATTGGCGTCTTCTCGTTAAATTTATTCTCGTTCACAGCAGAGATTAAATCATTTCTGTCGTGTTACACACACGCAAACACACACACACACACACACACACAGAGTGTATCTCATCATCGTTCTTATGTACAAATCGTTTCTTTACGTCGCAATAAAAATTCTACGAAGATACTCTATTTGATCTACAACTTGCAATGCTTTCGCGATATTGAAATTGGGTAGCCGAAAAGGATCTCGAATTCGAATCTTAGCGCACAATTGTATTTATTATCCTTGGCCGCGAGATTTCTTCGTCACGCGATCCTGCGAAGTATCTAAATCTCAGCCCGAGCATGGTTTAAGTCTGGGTATAATTTACGGGCTACGCCGAGCCTTCGCAGAGGATTGTCAGATAAATCTGTAGCAAGAGTTCTCCGCCAGCTTCGAAACACTCGCAGCACGCGCCGTAGATCGCAGATCTACGTAACTACCGCCAAATTAGTCGATATTCTATTTGCCGGTAGCCGTGACTCGTACGCGGTTACAACGATCTGCCAATTTTCTACAAGCTACCGATATATCGCATCCAATTGAAATACCTATAGCTTTGCATCGATGGTTGGGCGCAAGAAAGTTGCTACGTACGGTACGTAGCGGTATTTATTTGAATCGATCGCGTAAGAATATCTTCGGAAAGAAATTGAAAAATATTTCTGACGATATACGCAAACTGGTTATCTAGTATCGTAATTTTTTTTTGGAAAGTGCACACATTTATATAAGATTTATATGACAACTGGTATATAATTAGGAGCAAGAACGTTGCCTTTTCTTATACACGCGTTGTCCGGTACAAGAACGAAACATGATATCACCAAGTAAACCTATGTATAAGGTAGAATTATGCGTTCCAATTAATCGATACGACCAGGAGAGTTGCTAATTTCATTCCACGCATTGTACCAGACACAGATTTGAAATAGATACAGTAAGGTGAACGGGGTTATGGTACATCTATGCGTTTCTACTAATCGGGTGGAGTACATTCCTATCGAACTTACGTTACGCATTTGTACTATCGTCAGGGACGCGTGTCAAACAGGAAATGGAAATTGCAAAGTTGCACAATGCCCACGCGACCGAGAAATCTCCATTCGAGCGTGTACTTTATCGATAATTCAATAATTTTAGCTTTCCAATCCTTGCATATCGCCGTTCGAATCTTCCATACAGAAACGTTCGTACAAGCTTTTATTATAAAATAATGCTAATAATAAAAATATAAATTACACATTACGTACCAGCAAGAATGCACGAATACTTGCAACGTAAGATTATCTTACCGATTAGCGAAGAAAACGTTCTCCTACTGCTAATAACCTCTTCTACGAGGCCAACCGATTTTTCCCGATCTCGAACCAGGTAACGAGAGACGGTCGCGCAAACTGGATCGCGATCTGGTTCCGTGATGGATCTCCGCGAGAAAAAAGAGATGGCGAAGAGCAGCGAAGAGGAATGAAGAGGAAAGAGAAGACTAGTCCGGTCAGACGCAGCCACGCAGTCTCTCCCTTCGCGTCGCGACGATCTCGATTTCCGATCCCCGCTTTTCGCCGGTTCTTCAGGTTTCTAGCTCTCCGGGGGACGATGTCGGACGAAAAAGCTGACCGGTCGCGTTTCCTTTTTTCCGTCCAACGTCTCGAACCCGTTGCTCGTACAGAGACTCGTTGTTTCCAACCTTCTTACGTTGGCCACGCGTTCCTGCTTTTCTTTTAAGAATTTTAATACGATTCGATTCACGTAACTTACGATAGCTTGGAATTTCGTTAGAATTTAGTTTAAGTTTGAGTTACATGAAACAGCACTCGACAGGTCGCGAAAATATAAAGGTGAGAATTTGGAAAGAACGTTCGCGAAACTATCGACCTGTGTCTAATCCGAAGAACAGGTGCTAAAATGTGGATTTTGTTTCGTAATCGTCCCTTACCAGCGGAAAACGCTGTCGATCCACAGTGATCGATATCGGTTTTCCGTTGGGAAGACGCGCGTGTACCATAGAGGATGTAGAAAATTTCACGAGACACGGGGAGTACGATTGCCGCATGCGAAAACATTCGCGTCTACGAAAATTGAATTCCAAATTGAATTCGCGGTGAATTTCAATACACGCTACTACCGAAACCGATCCAAGCTCACCTTCTTTTAACCACGAGCGTCCGTTCATAAGTATTACAACTTACGATATTTTCTTCTAACAGATTACGATTGATTTTCAATCGATCGATTACTTTTTACCGGTGGTTACACGTATAGCAGAAAAGTTGTTTAAAACGAGTATTTCTACGACATATTTAAAAACCATCGATAATCGGCGAAGCGGATGAGATATCGATAATTACCTTCTCTTTATTATCCGATCAATTACCACCATATTTTGACGTAACATTTGCAAACGGGCATGTAAAATGCTGCAATATCGGTAAAATCAAAGATACTCGATGCAACGACCCAGCGATCTTGACAAAACTTATCTTACCTCGGCTTGTCCCATTACTCTCGAAACTTAACGACGAATCCTCCATTGCGTATATTTTCCTTGGGGTAGTTTACCGCGGCGTTTGGCGCCGTGACATCTTCCAGCCAACTGTCTAAATAAAATATAAGCGATACACGGTGCTTATCTCGACTTTATCACGCTCTCGACGCGTTTACAAGAATCATCTTCTATCACGATAGCGATATACGTTTCAGAGAAGCTGAAAGGGAGCTGTTTGTACCTCGAAGGACCGCCGCGTGTTTTTCCTTTTTCCAACGGAAGCGAACACGACACCGGACGCTTGTTTCTTCGTCGGAGAACACGTTGCGGAACGATCGTGGCGCAGAGTCTCGATCGGCATTGATTTCCAGATCGTTTGCACGCTTGCTCGCTCGTTTAATTGAACCACCTACGGGAAAAGAGACACGGTTACAAGAGAGAAAGGGAGACATTGGCGATGAGTACCGGTTTTCTGCGACCACGTAGGCCCGTTTTAATTTATTATCCGGACCCGATCTCTCGGCTAATGGAATGCCCGGCGTGGCTCGCGGAAAAGCGCCCGGCATTTCTATCCACCTCCGTAGCCGACTTCCAACGACCACTACTTTTTACGAGCACCGCCTCGCCGCGCCGTGTGTCGCGTCGTGTTCCACTTCGTTTTGTCGCGATCGATCGTTCGCTCACGGTGATATAGGAGATTGTAGAGCATCGGTAACGTGCTTTAAAATGGTTTAAAGGAGAAACGAGGATTGTCGGATATGTCGAGATACGTGGAAAAGAGTCTTAGTTCTCGGATACAAAGATACGGTGGCTGCAAAAAGTATATTTGTACATATGCTTATTTTTCAACCGAGCCATTTTTTAACAGGCTCGACATCTTATTTTCATATTATTCGATTTTTATAGTCGTGTAAAAGTACTAACGATCGCTGTATATATATATATATATATATATATATATATATATATATATATATATATATATATATATATTTTGGAACACGTGCTTTTAATTTTCTGCAAGTAAGTTTCAATTGATGGACGGCGTATTGAATTAAACGATTGTTCTCATATAATAGATCCCTGAAAGACAAATTTCAGCCGATTTATCCCGTAACAAGACGCGAATCCGTTGCCAGCGATAGAAATGCGTAGGAGTGACACGGGGATAAGCGCGAGCCGTTGGTTCGCGGCATGTAAATCGTGAAACCAAGCAACAACGTATTTTTCGGGAAAATTATGACATCGTACGAAGACGTAATCGCGACAACCTGAGACAGACAAGAAGCGGTCGCGTGTAAAACCGCTGGAAACGATTATTCGCGACCGGCATCTGCGGGCGGAAGTGGAGGTGCAATCTTCGCGCAGCTGCCCGATAAACCGAACGCGTCTGAGGAGCGTGGAAAAGGTGACGTTTCTACGCGGAAGTGCGATCGAACGCGACAGAAGAGATTGGCTTCGGTCTACGACCAGTTTTTTCAACGATGTCGCTCCAACTGTTCGCCTGGGGTGCTGCAAGACTAGTACTTCGACGAAGGAAAAAGTTCCCTGTCCATTTTTTGATGGATGAGGAAAAAAGACACGCAGGGGAGAGAAATATGACTTTGAGTAAATGTAAATTTGGAATTTTCAAGGTGGAATTAAGATATTAAACGTTTTACTCGTATAAACTTGAAATTACGCGTTATAAAAGATCGTCTTGTATTAAAAAAAATTGGCCGACTTTATTCAAAAATTATTGCACGTATATCGCCTTGGTTAAAAATCGCTTGAAAAGATATAAAGTACGAGTACGGGAGTACGAGTTAATAGCAAAAAAGCATAGATACGGTACAAGTCCATTTACCTAAATTCCATTCATCGGAACGAAATTTTAGTCAATGCCCGAATCACTGAATTTCTGCTGCTTTGAATTCGCTCGTCCGAACGTGAGCTTTTATCGCGTGAACGAAAAACGATCGGTGCGATGAAAAATTGACCAGCTTCTATTAGTACGAACTTCAATCACATAAGTTACTCGTTCTCCGACTCGGAATCAAATAAATAGAGTTCCACTGCAAGCCCGTAAGTAAGTCGATATTACAGGAACTTTATTTTTCTAAGGTGTATACTCGTTGTAAGTAGCATTAGCTGTGGCTACTACGGGAACCTTGTCGCCGGGCGGTGGACAGTGTACAAGCGGGTTGGCGAACCAGCAGCGATATTTCGAGGGATGCGATACATAAAGGCGGACAATCGTTAAAGGAGCGCGGCTGGTCGCCACAGACTTTACGACGTTCCCGCGTCATAACTCACCGGGGGCCAATTATTGCGAGAACAATGGGTTTTTCTGCCGTTTGGCTATTACGGCACACCGAGAGGAGCTTCGTCTTCGTGGTATAGTCTCTGTGTTGTACATCGTTGCGTACGACGTACGTTGTGGTTCGTTGTCGAGAGCGGTGTTCCGCCGCGTTATATCCGCTTCGTTCGGCTTTCATCCAGTCGCCACGTCCCCTCGTTTGCATGGTAAATGCGCGCGGAAGGATAATTGACAACCGGTGGCTGTCGCGAATTTCCTTCGCGTTTAAAAAAGGAAAAGTCGCGATGCGTGCCGGGACGTGTCGCGTGGACAGTGAATCACACCGCCTACGCGACACGACAACGCGCCTCCAACATTGCAACTTGCCTTTCGACGGATAAAATTATGCTCGATAGCGAATTTTGCGTTTGGTGGGGAAAATCTTGGTAAATTGAAAATAATTCTAATTCGGAACAATTATAAATAAATAACAGCGTACGAAGGATTTTATTCCTTGCCTCGGCGTAATTTTCTCTAGAGCGCGGATTTTTATCCATTTACGGGAAATCTGAAGTTGCAAAAGTGCACGGAACGCGCGTAATATGCGAAAATATGTATGACGTTCAAAGTATAATGTTTCTTATAATATTCTAACAGCTAAGATTGCTTTCCACTTGGGTTACGTTTTATTTCATTAACGTCTATGCAATTTCACAGTCCCAAAGATACGAATCTAGTCGAACATCTACGTAAATTGAAAGCGATGCGAATCTTTGTCCAGGATTAAAGAGGAAAAAATACGAGAATTGACGAGTCCAGAAAATTGAAAAAACCTTCAAAGACGGAGTTTCAAAGGGCAAAAGTCTGGTTGTTCGTTCCGACATCGTAACAACTTCAATTGCATTCGGCGGAGCAGTCGGTCATTAGAAGAGGGATCAAAAGAGAGCGTAACGGTTCCGTGAAATTTTTAATGGACGATGATTCCTTTAAGCGAACCGGGGGCGTAGCATGCCGTTGCATCGGATCTTTCCTCCGTGTCGGTTTAAAAATAACCGACAACCCCGCGACGTTTGTCGACACCTTCGTACCCGCCTCTCCGGTCGACGTTTCTCGTGATGACTTCGAGGAACTCGTATCCAACCTCTGACGAAAACGAGTCGTCGTGACTTCTGAAACCCGTACGAAAGGGTAAGGAAAATGAACTACATCCGTAAAAACTCTTGACGTTATCCGAAAAGAAAGGAAGAAGTTTCTTTGGAAAACTGTACTTTTTCGTTCTTCGAAATAGCAAAGGAACTGTTATTATTGTTTTTATACTATACTCTCGTTTTATTTTATATCGAGAATTTGACAATTTTCGTATTTCGATGAAAATAGCGACGCAAGATATTTCATAAGCGATACCTATCCTTGAAACGATTTTCTCTTATAAATCCTGAACGAGGATTCGATTTTTCAAAATGTCCATTTTTAGTACAATACCGCCGGTCCCTACACGCGGAGGAAAATTTATCAAATTGATCGACAGCGATTTCTATTCGTTCAACTCGAAAGGATCCTATCGAGGAAGGTTTCGTTAGCAGAGAGGAACCGGTGAAATCACGTTCCTTCTCTGATCGTGGTGGTATCTCTTCGTGTTCTTCGGATCGAGGGAAAGCAGATAGGCGGAATGTGGCCAGGCGCCATGGAGGGAAACTTTAAATAGCGATCGAGGCCTGGCGCGAGGATCGTCGGAGCTGTTGAAAGACAGGAAAAGAAGATGAGCTTGTCTGTTGGACTTTCGCGCGGAAACACTCGACACCGGTTCGATGAACGATCTTGCTCGCCGTTTTCAGTGAAACAATCGAAACTTCTCTCTCGGCTTCCGTCAAGTTTTAATTAATACCAAAGTTCCCGACTGCATTGGGAGAAGCGAAAGGTGGATTGCAGGCCCGCGTGCTCCGCTATATTACAGTAGCAGCCGAGTGTTGCGAGCAATTTCAAAGGAATTCCGAGTTCGCGCGTTACTCGCCTCTGCTTCCGGTGTATGCACACCTCTGGAAAATTGACTCGAGACTCGAGCCAGTGTGTTTATTTCGAAACATTCCCGCTTTATTACAAGTAGACTGAGGATTATTATGTATCTTACGTTTCACTCGCTTACGTTTAATATCATTTTTCTGCGAAACCTCGCTGTCTTATTATCGGTAAAATCGTACATAAGTTTCAATTTTCAGTCGACACAGCTGATCTCAACAATCGACGCAATTGCCTTCTGTATGAAAAGTAATCCGTCTTGATCGTAAATTTCTCCTCAGCGATACTAATAACTATGGTTCGTATAGGTTCCAATAAACCTCGGTCGAGCAACGTCGACTTCGATAACGATAAAAAACAGCCGCTTGTCTTCCTGTCCGGCGAATTTATACGCCGTATACGTATTTATACGTCGTATATCGGGAGGACGCAGTTCACGGTCCTCGATTTAGGAGCGTTATAAACAATCATCAGCCGTGGAGGTGCATCGTAAACCGTAAACAATCTGGAAACGTGGTTTAAATTCGTGAATTTCCGTGGCACGATTTTTGGTATTCGAGTACATTGCTACTACTTGTCGTAGTCGAACGTTGCGCTCTTTCTCGGTTATATTTTAACCTTTCCTTTCCACAATTCCACAGTCTCCGTTATTCGTCTGCAGATTTCTGATTTAGAAACGAGGAGCCGAATATCGACGCTCGAAGAACGAATCGTTTATCGTTGGTGGTTTTGGTAATTTATTATCGGACGTCTTAAAATATGCAAAGTAGACTACTCGATGTAATATTCGGTGCATGCAACGAATCTCTGCTTAACTTCATTTCTTTAGTTTCGTCGTATCTATAAACATTCATAGCGTGGTTGTAGCGTTTTGTAAGACGGAGAAATACAGAACGCTCCAGCGATCCAAACCATAAGGAAAATTGTTTAAAAGTGTCGTTTCACGGGCTCCAAGGGATGTCTGAATGATGGACTCGACGTAGATCGAGCTTTGTGTAACTTGTCTGAAAGATGAGGGGTGTTGTTCGCACCGAGCGACGGAGTCGACTCGCCGGGAGAGATCGCCGTGTAACCGCAACCCACGAAGAACAAGAGCGGCGAGGCGGAGCTGCCTATCTTTAGAACGACTCGCCGTAAAAATATTCTCAAGGATCTCCGAAGGCTCTCCCCCAGGGAGGAAATGCGGCCGGCAAGGTTGAACCCGTATGACTTTTACCCCGTGGCACGTTCTAAATAGCGCTCTTAAGTGCACACACGTACGACGCTGTGAAAAATCCACCTGAAATAAAATTGCGACCAAGCCTTTGCGGAGTTTCTATGCCAATGCGCGTAATTTTATTTTTTATTTTTTTAAATAAATATCCTCGTGTCGAAACGAATCTCTTCGAGCGTAATTTAACTCGGATCCTGTTGTTTGCGTAAAAAAAGGAGCGTAACCGTTGCGTGGAGGAGATCGTACGTTCGATACACGTTCTTCGTGATTAATACCAGCAACGCGGGGTGAGATGGAAAAGACGATCCGGGAAAGCGATAACTCAGCGAGTTTCAGCGACAAGCGGCAAGAAAATTATACCGCTATTACTAGCGGCTCGTCGTTACTCAGATTTTGACCGGTCAGGGTTATCGTTGAAGCTAAATCCAGTCAGCCATGCATCGTCCGCAGACAACGCGGAGAACGCGTAATGTCGCTCCGCAGGAAAAACGTATCGAGCGTGAAGAAACGCGCACGTGTGTATAACTATCGGTCGCCGTCACACGTCGCCATACGGTCTTATTTTATGCATATAGGTGACATTTTCCGCCAACACGCCTGCTTCTCTGTACGATCGTAGTAGGTCGATCAGAAATAACCGATCGGACCGGCATTCCTTCCAGCCTAGCGCTCCATTTTCCTATCTCGGAGCAATACGTGCCTTGGCAAAATTGTGGATTCGCGTTCGAGTTCGCGGCACCGTGACGCGCGCTAACGCTTGGATCGGGACGCCACGGGATCTATTATCCTTCGACTAGAGCTAGGGGAACGAGCAGCCATTATGGTAATATGCCCGAAGGAACCTCCTGTGTTTCTACCGCGATATTTATGTGCGTCGCCTCGCGCCGTGGTTACAGAACCTTCCAGCAAGAGAAAAGGGAAACTCCTGTATGAGTCATGAAAGGGGGAAGAAGCATTGGTTCGCGGTTGATCGATGACGTTAAATTGTCGGAGACGAGATTTATATTACGAGTACAAGAAAGAATGTTAATTCGACGGAGGAAGGTTGTTCTTAGGGTAAATGGTTATTTGATGCGCTTAATGCGTTTTGGAGATTCAGTCGAGGAGCTCATTTTTAAATTACGGAGGATTTACGTGTCTGTAGATCGGTGTTAACTGTTCGTCCTTTTCGACTTGACGCTACGTTTCAAACGAAGAACTCGACAATGCGTGACTCGTGCCATTTAGTATCGAAACTATTTCGAAATATTTCATTCCTATTTTTCCTACGACAAGTTCCTAAAAATTCCTAGGATTTATCAATCCTAACGAAACTTCTTTCCGCTGTCGCACAATTTTGTTAGCAGACAGGACGATGAAACTGACGGAGATACGATTTCTCATTGAGATTTCTTGTCTCCGTTGTAATCCCACGATGTCTGCGAACGACAGGCGTAGACAGCGTGTCTAGTCGTTGGCATTCGAATTTCAACTCAAGTATTTTTCCCCAGTCGTGTTTTCTCGCCTCATGTTTTTTACACTTTCTTTTCCCCCCTCCCTCCTCTTTCTCTGTCTTTGTTTTCTCGAGAAGCGACAAGATGCGACTCGGGAAAAATCTTCTAAAAAACTTACTATACAAAATTTTCATAATTCACTCACTCGCTCTCTCTCTCTCTCTCTCTCTTCCTCTCTCTCAAAGAAGAAGAAGAAGGTGCGAGCATCTGCAAAAACAGGAACAAGGCAAGGGGTATCGCGTGCCAGAGCTAGTACAGGGATGATAAAGAAGGTACAAACGACGAAGGAGCGCCGTTTCGCAAGGAAACGTACGACATTGGCTTTTATGCGCGCAATAATGCGAGAGCACCGGCTGTCAGGACCGTGTTGCAGGAAACGCGAGCGTTTTCTCGTCCCTTCGAAGATCGTTATTTTTCTCAATTTCGCGAGGAGAAAAGTGGAAAGAACGGTGGAACGAGAGGTAGCGGAGGATTCTGCAGCTCGTTCCGTGCGCTTTATCGCCCTAGTCCGACGCCGTTTTTATTTTTTCCTTTTCTTTCGCTCGATGAAAGGATGTGGCGCATGGCGCCATTGCGCAACGCCGAATTATTCGGGTCGTTTGTTTTTCGCGTGGACGTACTGTTGCTCGTGTCGAGTTTCGTCCATCGATGATAATGTGACGCATAATTCTCAGTCTATCCCAAGTGCTCGTGATTCGTACTTCGAAGACGTTTTACGCTCGCTTGATATGATTTTTTCGCGAACGTTACTCGTAACAGGTTGGCCAGTATTTCCTGAAACTTACAGAAACTTTTTATGTACCTAGTATGTACGTACACCAGTTTACGCGAGTCTCTCGAAGAATTCAGCTGGTTTAGTTCGTATAGCTCGCTGGTTATTTGCCATGTACGTATCCGCTACTTCTTTTTACTCGCTTTTATACGTGAAATTTGTGGAGAAACAAGAGTATATAAACTACACTATTAAAGCATGATAAATTAAAAACATTTTTCGCAAGTTTTACTTTCAGAGCGTAATATCGACGTAGAAACGTTCGAAGGACGTGGACCCAGAGTAGTTTTGCGCTATTTTTACAGCGGTATGAAAATTTCTTGCAGGAGACGTGCGATGGATACTACTCGGGTTAGCCTGTATTGGTCTTTTTGGAGCAAAGAATTTTGCTAATGCGAAAAGAGAAATAAAAATCCTGGAACGATTTCGTCCGATCGTTTTCACCGACCAAACCTGAAACCGGAGGCTACTGTTCGGAAATTTGCTACGTTCGAGGGTGTTTCTTAACGTTGACAGGACTTTTGTGGAAAAGAAAAAGACGTCAGAAGTTCTCGTGGCTTTGTGCAGATTAGCCGTGAATAATGCACGACGACACACCGCTGCGAGAAACTGCTTCGCGTCTTATTTGCCGGATGACGCGAGAGGAAAACAGACGGCCACAGCGTGGAAAAAGGAGGGAAGGGGTGGTGCAGGGTATATAAAAAGCGAGAGGGATCCCTTCTCCTTTCCCTCGTGGAGTACCTTTCGTTTAATCCGGTTGAGTGCGACAAATCTTTCTGTCCTTTCTCCCTTTGCCTTCTGTCGTCTTTCATTCGGTTTTTCCCCGTGGACTTTCTTCTTTCACTTTCTTCCCTTCTTCTCCGATCTCCATCTGTTTTATCTCATTTTTCTTCCCTTTTTCGACATGCTTCTTCTCCTTCCACCTCTTTCACTCGCGTGTTCACCCTCTTAATCTCTTCCGTTTAGTACGTCTCTCCTTCTCTCTTGCGCTTCGCCGTGCTTGTCTGTTCGAATGAATATTTAATTCTTACTTATCCGTAAGAAGGACGGCGTAAGCGCGAATAAATAAGCCGGGGAACAACGCGAGGAGGATGTTTCTTAATGGTAATCCGTAGACGACATCTGCGCCATGACTCGCACTTCCTCCTGGTTGGTTCTCTCGGTTAGTTTCGCGTTCATTGAAAATCGTTCGATTTTATCGCATTCGATTTCGTGAGACAACGTTACTTTTCGAAAATGATACGTTTCTTGCTTATATCGAGCGGCGCGATAGCCGGAGAATCGTTAACGATAAAGAACATCGATGAAACGAGTCAGTCTGGTTGCTGTCATGTCTGACTGTGATCAACGTTATCTCGGATAACGAGTCGTTCAAATTTTGATCTCTTCTCTTTCGAGTTATTTTATTCTTATTTTAATTAATAGGATATAAAGAATCGTCGGAGATCCTCTGGATGTTTAACGCGCGTCTCGTGGGACTTTGGCTTTGTCTTACACCGATAAAGCGAAGAGCTATACGATAATGAAATTTACTCGAGGAATAAAATTGTTTATATAGCTTGATAGAGTAATAAGACAAATGTAAACTAAAAAATTAAACGAATAAACGCGAAAACAAATAAATAAACGTGACTTTAGAAATATCTCTTAGATAAATACAGATATACCGCACGATTGAAACAGCTGACGAATCTTCCCTTTTTTTTTTTTTTTTTTCTTTTTAATTCTTTCCACCGTCGCCTCCGATACATTTGAACGAATACCGATGGACGCACCGATGATAGCGATTTAAAAATTCATGAAAATAAGCGTTTGCTTCTGCAGATGTTCCATATGAAACGATTTCGTAAAGTAAGGAACTTATATGCGGTATCGAGCGCGAAATTAATCGGTAACAGTGCTGAATACTCAGCCGCTACAACGAGCCAACGTTCTATGATAAAATCGTAGCATCTCCTCTTCTTTCGTCCTGTCTCGTTCGCTCGTTTCTCTTGCCTTACGGAACAGGAAGTACAAAGGATTTTCGCAAATGCTCGACCACGTCTCGAACGAATAACTTGTTGGTTCGTCGCGACGAATGTCTACGATCGTGCGAGGATCGCTTCTTGGCGCTCTGTGTGCAACCCGTTGCACGCGTACGTGCAGTGAATGGCATTGAGAAGTCTCTATCTATAGAGGCTAGATTAGAGTGCATTAGCCTCGCCGCCACTCCGATGGAGATATCTTTCGCTCTGTTTTGCGTACACGCACCGCCACTACCGGCTATATTTATAACCGCGTCGCGCGTTCTTGCGCTTTGCACACCCCCTCCGCCACTTATCGAGCCTGATAATCGGTGCAAATATCTTTGGCAATTTTTACCTCGTTAAGATCTCTATTGAATCGGTTGAACGTCTAGATCTCGTTTCTCAAACTCGATCTGCACGACCTGGTATCTTTGGAATTTTCTAATTACGTTATAGAGTTGATTGCGCAAGATCTTTCCAGATTTCGAGATCCGTACGTCTTTTAACATTCGAATGATATAGGGGAGAATTTACATGGATGACAAGTTACGCATTTGTGAAAAATTTCGACGAAATACACATAGAATGCAAATATATTTATATGACACTCGGAATAGAGAGTATGTCCTTATGTTCAATGCGTTCTATTTTCTTAGTAGTGTTCGTAAAAGTATTTGCATAAATATCTGTAGCCTAACGATAAGTAATAGGAAAATGATCGAACGTTCGTGTTAAAACGTTGGTAGTGCGTGAGAAGAGAAGATTCGAAGAACGTAGGAATAAAGTTTCCGATAGTACCGATATTCAGCGATGGAATTTTGTTCGCAGTATCGGTTTCTTCGAGCGAAAGAGAGGTGAAAGTTGCGTAACGGGAATCGAGCCGTTTCTAATCGATCGTAGAAGAATCGATTCGCGCCGCTCGAACTACACGGAGGAAATAATTGCGCATTATCGGTGTACGACCAGGTCGCAGCATCGACGTTGTGACAGAGAAGCGTAGTTCAGGATTCGCGACAACGGAGACGCCGCTTAAATGTCAACGTAGATTTTGATCGTCGCGACTCTGTGTTGATTTAACGGCTCGTGAACGAGAAATCTCGCTCTTCCATACACGCGAGAAACTCGAATACTTTCGTCGCGACCTGCCTCGTTGTTGGCTTATCCTTCTCGTGTCTAAAGCGATCGGTCTTTTATCGCTTATATTACGACGATTAAATTATCAGGTCTAATCGTGTAGTTCAAAGTTCAATTATCAAGAAGATGGTATGGTTCATCGATACCGAAATCTTTTACAAACTACTAATACGTATAGAGCGTGGATACGCGTTGCTTTCTCATTTTCTCGCCTGAGAGAAACGTACTCGACGCGAAAAACGAAGAAACGAGAAACTCCGGCTGCGATTACGATCTTTCTCGGTCGTAGTATCGACTGAATGCAAAATCGTGGAACACGATGAAGGGTCGTTCCGCGGATTCGCGAGACACGCCCAGCAATCAGAAACCGATCTCTCGAGGAAATTATTGTGTCTGGGCCACGTGAACGCGAATCTCGTTACCCTACATTCCCTTGTACATAATAGGGGTAAAAGGGGTTGGACCTTCCATTGGAATTCTCTTCTCAGATCATGAAAAGGGATTGCTCACCCTCTCTTTTCAAAAGACTTGTACGTATTACGCATTTACCCTCGTTTGAAAATGCACAGCGTATTCGAAACGAATTTTCTGAAACGCGTACCGTATAAAAGGAAGAAGCCTTTCGACATGTTCGAGTACGATTTTGTCGTAAAGAATTGATTGGATATAATACGTTTATATCCAATAATTGTGCTCCAACCATACGTGCTGGTTCATATCATTGTGCATCTCGAGAAGGAACTCTGAAAGGAAGTTCGAACTATGAACCGAAGGGGAACTTTTACTATAATAAAAATACTCTTCCTCAAAAAATTGTATTCTGTTCTTCTTCTTTTTTTCTTTCGTACCTGTTTCGGTTTAGGGGTGAAAAAGTTGTATCTAGGGGAGAACGCATAGAGGATAGAGAGGCATCGGAAGGTAATTACAGAAAATTTCATCCTCGCATACATCGGAGGTTTGAAACGGGTACAAAGTCGCTGGCGGATACCCGAGAGTCTTATTAAGTATTAAAACATATCCGCTGTCGGGTTCTCTTGTTTTCTGGTAAGACAAGTCGAGATTAAGTTCCCTTGTTCGGTAAAAGTTTCCTCGGCTCGGGCAGCTGCGCCCTACCGTCTTTTGGACCCGATGGAATTTACATCTCCATCAAGGGCAACGGTTTCGCCTTGCCGTTTAATCGCTGCCTACAGACCGATATTTCACGAGAAACGTAAAAATTACGTTCTTCCTCTTTCAGCCGGTTCACCAGTTTCTCGAGAAAAAGTATTCGTCACGGAATTAGTATAGCGAGATTAAAAATTCCTATCGTCTAACGGTTCGCTCGTCCGACAAAAATTATAGAAAACTATAGGAATTTGATTCTGATGAAGAAAACCGTGCTACGCCGGAGAACAAGAAAATACGCAAATGGTTTCGTAATCACTTGCGTCATAGTCGTGTGTCTTTTTGAACGACAGGAATCGTTCGAAGCGGAAGTGGAGGCGGTCTTGGACGAAACGTAATTAATAAAATATCGGATGGAAGTGCTGGCAAAGCCTCTTACGCGGCAGTGACTCTCTTAAACTCATTTCGAAGGCAGCGTTTTCGCGCAAATCCGGCCGTTCTCGCGTCATTACCGGATTTTCAGGGTGGCTGCGATCGTGCAAAGCCACCCCCTTCCCCGACCATCATCCATTCCATCTACAGAATAATTCCGGACCTGGCTTTAAGAAGATGAACTCGCGACTGTAATGCGCCTTCTTAAGCAGATCTATCGCGTAGCTAGTCGCTGCATTCTCCCCCTTTGAAGAAGTGTAAATTCGTTTCTGCTTGGTCCGCTGCCGATCCTAATCCGCTTCGGATGGCTTTCGCGGTTTTCGGAAGATTCGCGTCAGATTACGAACGCGGTTAGGTTAACTATGCACTCGTGCGAGTGTTGCCCGCGTTGTTGGCCACGCGCGTGGTTTAATCGGCCGCCGTTACACGACGCTGCTTTCCTATGGCTCCCCTGCAATTCCCAACCGCGCTTCGTCTCCCGTGTTGGACATATTGGACGTGTAACGTGATACTCGTAGCAGGGGTGTTTTTACTATTGGCGAAAGTTTACGGGGTATAAATTGGAAATAAGAATATTATAAGAACGGGGATAGATTGGTATATACTACAACGGTGAGAAAGCGTGTTTGTACATACTTTGCCGCATTTTCGGATATATTTGATAATTTGCAAAGGGAGGTTTGTTACTTTCGAAGCTTGATACTTTATACATGAAAGTATGGGAATTTCATGGGTAAAAGGGAAGGATCCCTGACAGGTAAGGAAGGCAGCGTCTCGGCGTTAATTTATTTATTCAGCCGCCGGGGCTCGTTCGCGATTTTTGACAGACAGGAAGGTAACAACCCCTGGTACGCCGCGGATTTGTTTCTCTCCCTTCTGGCTCTCCCGTAGGAAATAAACGACCAGAGAGCAATAACTGGTTTACGCCGGAAAACCGGGCCACCGACAATTCGTCGGCGTGCATTATTAATAATCTTGAATTTGGATTTATCGCTGTTCGTCCGAGGGTTCGTTCGGAACGTTCGCGCGTGGGGGTTGATTTCCTCTTTTTCCCCCCTTCTATCGGCCGCGATTACTCCTCGTTCACGCCTAGCTTCCACCTCGTTTCTCAGATCTCCGATAATTAATTGCCTCGAAATTAGAAAATTTGTCATGAAACCGGAGATCCTGTAACGCCAGCGAGTTTTCAGATCGCGACTCCCATGAAAATTAATTTTCCCCAGGGGTTTTACTTCGATTTAAACGCGGAATTTTCTCAGGGGTAAGAAATATTTCAAGCTTGTCCGAGTGAATAGCGAGATCGATTCTTTTAGAGGCGATGGCTGGTCGTTTAAGCGAGCCGTTAATCACAACTGGCAAAGGTCCGATGAAAATCTTATCTTAAACGGGTAATTAGACGGCCTCGTGGCTCTCTCGCTGCGCGTGGGACACACTAGACCATAAATATAGCGTTTCCACGCCTCCTTGCATTATCGAGAGGCACGCGATTCTTTAAGCTGCGTCCTCGCTGAACCACCGACGAGCAGAGCTTTTTGTTGCTCGCGTGCTCCAAATATTTTCTTATTATCTTTCGTCGCTGTGTTTTGCGCGTAAGTTTCACGAAATGCGAAAAAATCGAGGCATTTATGACACTGCGATAAATTATTGCTTGCTCCCTGATGGATCAATTCTCGCCATAGTAATTGCTACGTTGCTCAAAATAGTTATGGTATCAGCAAATTCTTCGAGAAACACGTAACGTCGATAAAAAGTTTCTCGTTGCTGGTTCAGTGAAAACGCAGCCTTACTTGGATATAATTTTCTTCTTTATCGCGTGATGTGCGATACGTCCACGCAATTAACGTGCCCGCGTTAATCAAACATGCCGAATGGTAATTTGTCTCGTCGAACGTTGACCGCCTTCTAATTCCAGCCTCTAATCGAGGGGTCGGTTTGCGTCCATTTGTTTGCTAAAAGGGGAGGGTCGCCGAGATTAGCAAAAAGTCTAACCGTGGAATCAAAGATAGCGTGTAACGTGATAATTAAGAGATCGGCTCCATCGTTGCGTGAAAGTATCGAGTATAAAGTTATAACTCATCTTACAACCTTTTTTTCACGTTCGAGGAGTCGTAAAATTACGTATCTTGTTAGCGATATTTTTCGAGAAATTAGTCCCAGCAGGACTCGGGACTTCGTTCCGAGCGACAGCAGGAGAAATTAGCGGCGGAGAGAGCAGGCAATTTCTCTTTCGATTTCTGTTGGTCGCTCGGTGTATGCATGTCGGGAATGATTAACTTGGTACTCGAGGTGTGCGGTCCGGCAATTAGAGCGAGTGCGTCACGTCCTAACGCGTGGTTCTCTTCGCACACGGTTTTCTTCACAGTGGAAGACGCTTGTCGTCGATCGATCTGTCGTTTCCTCCGGCTCGAAAACCTCTGAAATTCTCCGAATACAGCGCGTTAGAGTGTGTACAGCCCATCTATTTCTCGAAGAAACGGAGATCGAAGGATGATATTCTGTCTGCAAGAAGGGATATAACGAGATCGCTGTATCGTTTCGACAAACTGCGTATGAAACCCCAAATATTCCACGAGGAATCGCGACGATAGTCTACTAGATCCCGAAGAGAAGAGCAGCTCATCCACTCGGGGGTAGTGCCACGAGGGCGGCGTATTCTGTGCAAGAAAGCGGACTCCCCGTCGCGAGAAGCTGCACATAACTCCGTCGACGACGTGGCGCGATAAATTTAACGAGGGGGCCTACTTTCCACGAGCAACCCTTCGCCAAGGATAAGCTTATGTACATGTGTGTGCGCTTGTGCGTGCGTGTGTAAGTAGGAGGCGGTACGCATCCCACCGATCCGGCATTCCGTGTATTCGACCTTTTGCAAACGCACCCGGAGCGAGAGGCCATCCTTAACCTCTTCGGCGACGCGTGGCTGATTTATAAGGACAAGAGGAGGCCCCTAACCCTTGGCTCTTCCTCCCGTGTACTCAACGGGAAAGGACTCCGATGGCGAAAGCCAGCCGTACGCGTGTACACTCGGTGTCCAAAGTGTTCTTCCCGTAAATCCTGCTTTCCCTTCCAGGCAACGTTGCGTAATTCTGCAGGGTTTAGCGGCGAGGGTAGCGGAGCAAGCGCACAGGTAACGCCCGGTGGCTTTTGTTCAACTGACTCGAAACTGTTAAACGATGTTTCGGGATACCGATGGTTATTAATCGCTGGCACTCGGTGGAACGTGGTTTACATGTACTTTGGGATTAGAGGTAGTCTATGGATGTTTGTGCGTTTATGGGAAATTTAACCCTCGCTTAGGAAGGGTGGATCATTGTCGCGTTGAATGTCTTATTTTATAGCGATGAAGCGGAGAACGGGCTAGAAACGCTTTGTATCCTTAACAGAAACTGCTATACGTCTACAGGGGGGCGAGAATTATACGTAATTCTCTAGCGAATACTTTTACAAGGCAGATTACAGGTTGTTCGAGGAACACCGAGTGCACGAAAGTTACACCCAGCTCTGTTATTCGTACACGATGTATAGCATTATCCACGATAAAACGTGGTGGTAAAATCGGTCAAACATCCGGGTTTACGTGTTCCAGGTGTCTGTCGAAACCTGAGAAGATCTGAAACCACAGAATAAAGTACGGCCTATCTGTGGTTCCGTCTTCCGAACGTTTTGTATTATTTATTCTTTATTCTTACTTTTTTCCCTCGTTTCTCGCTGCTGATACTTCTTCGGGGCACTTACGCACACAACTCTTTCCTTTTTCTCTTCTTTAGATATATATTTTGCTTCCTCAGAAATTATTTCTTTTTGTTATCGAAATAACTTATTAAATTTGTTTTTTTTTTTTCAATTACCACGCTTCTCGTTGCTGCGTAAGTAAATTTATTAGTACCAATTCTAACTATCTTGCAACTTGTGAAATTTTACTCGCTTCGCAATAGTACCTTTTAGTTCTATCGTGCAAGATGTCTTACATTTTTGAAATTTCATCGTTCTTCTGTTGACCTTGACACACTGGGTATTTTTTATGAAATAAAAATGTTTCTTGTCAGAAACGCACCTCGTGATCGTCCTTCGAACGTTCCAAGAGTCGCAGCACGGGGTAGAGAGTCGCACCCCTGGCGGAAAATAGCGCTGACAACCGGTTTTTAATTTCTACGACGCTTGTACCGACCCGATGTTATATATCGATCAACGTTGTCGAGCCGATCGGTCGAAACGCGACTCTCCAAGTGGCCGTCTCGCGCGTTTTTGTTCCAATTTATAGCGACGCGTTCCCCTGCTGGTCGCGACAAATGATTTTCATCGTTTGATGGATCGATCGCGATATCCCGGCCGCGAACATCTGCGTTACGATAGAGAACACTCATTTTTACCCCTCGATCGCTCTTGCTCTTTTCCTCGTTTAACTTCTTCCCCTTTTAGGGAAGTTGGGAGAATCCATAGGGAAGAAACTCGACGTCTTCGAACAGAGTTCCGCGTGTTCCGAATTCTCTTCCTGACCGAAGAGTCGCGATACGTTGGGTCGGCTCGAACGCCAAACTAATTTCGATTCTTTGATTAATGAACAGCGTGCGATAGCGTTGGCTTTTCGAAGCGAGTCTCTCTTTTGTCGTCGACCGAAATCGAGCCTCTCTTTTGTCGTCGAACGAGATCTACCCTCTGTGGCGTTCACGCGGATCAGTGAACCGGCAATCGAGATAATAAAATCGAAAATGAGCCCGTGCTTACCTCTAATTTTGATCGACTGCTTCGTCTGGTCGTCTGCTCGTCGAATCCATAGAATGTTCACCCCTTGAAACGTTCGATCGATGTAAAATTGCAACGTTCAACGTTCGACGTCGTGTCGCTACTTTCGCGTTTCTCGTATAAGTTCTAATTCATTTATCAAATATCTCGTAATGTCTACGTGTATTTTTACGCTGTTTTCAGATTTTACCGATATAAAATCATGACGAAAATTTGAAAATGTTTTATTTGTATCACACACCGTTGTATCCGTAAACGTGTTCCGTGTCAAGCGTTCAAATACTTCAGTCAGCTATTACGTGTAGCTTTTGTTCGTTCCACGTGGCTGACTTACACTCACCGTCGCTGTTTCGCCCGATTCGCGCACCTAAATGGTATCGTGAAAGGTATCTACGAATGTTCGAGTACGTTCGTGAGTCACTGTGAGTCAATAAGATGCATAAAATAGGGAAGCAATCTTTCAGATGGGCGGTACTTCCTTTCTTGGCTCCAGTGATCCTCGACGCGTACGTATCTAGGGGACTGTTTCAATGACGACAGTCACACGCGCGGTTATCCTGGCTCGAATCGCGGAGGGTTGCCGACGAGGCTGTTGCCAGGAATTCCCTTCGCCTCCTCTTCGTCGCGTGTTTCGCGATCGTCCCGCGATACGCGAGGCCACCCTTTCGCGTGCATGAAAAATGCATTCCTTTATCTGGCGTTCACGTGTCGCATCGCTAGAAACGCTCGTAATTAATTCCAGCGACGCCTTTCGCTTCATACCGAGTGTTCTTCTAAAATTATAACGCATACACTTTGTAAAATTGTAATTTAAGTAACGAGAAAGTTCGTGTACAGTAACTTGCGGATTTCACTTTCAAATTTCTAACGTTTCTTCGTGTTCATCGTTTTATAGGAAACGGTCATCTCGCGTAACCAAGTCTGCGAGCAGATTCAGATGACTCGAGAATATTTGAAAACGATTTAAAAAAAGATGGCTGGCGTGATTTTTCCAAACGTAATATCGTATTTTGAAAAATTGTCGGTTATAGAAAATAATTGTAACATCCTTGTGACGGTGATCGAGAGACTCGCTCGTCTTTCTTGTTCTATTCTATCGTTATATTTCTTCGCTGTCATAACGCGAGTCGTTTCTACATTACGTAGAAAAAGATACCGTGCACCAAGCGTATTTCGAAATTAGAGACGGCGGCTACCTCGAAGTCGAACACAACCTTCGAAGTCCACCTCGATATTCCGCCGCAACAAAGTTACAAGACTAAATTTTAATTTTTCTTTTTCCAATCGCGATTAGGTGTAGTCTTTCGACGCGGGAATCGAGAGTAAGCCGCTTAGCTGGGGGATTACAGGGGAAAATCTTGTAAAGCGTCGGAACGCCACCCTCTCTAGTCTGCGAATGACTACCTGGTTTCTTTCTTCCCGCTTTTAATTCACCTTTCTCTTCTTTGTTCCCCCGGCGTGGAATGCATTTGACGCGCGATAAACCTCGAAAAAGTCGCCTTCTTTAGAGAACTCGGGGGTGGATTTTAATTTCCCCGTGCTCCGGCGGTTGGTCTCTTTGTCCTGTTGATTTATCGGACTTCTTCGAGGACCAAATACGTCGGGTCGCTGTGTATCCCCGAAATACACGGCCAAATTATATGTCAGGGAAACGGGAACGAATCGAATTTCTATCTTCTCTTCCTTCCAACTAAACCGCGCACTTGTATGCAAATTTATACAAAAATGTAGATTAGTAGAGAGATCGATAAAAGGAATCGAATCAACGACGACACAGTAGAAAGCCGAAAACCCAGGAACGCGTCATCCGATCGTCGTCAAAGTGTAAAACCTAAAATTTGAATTTGAATCGATTGAAACAGCACGTGTTCTGATACTTTCGAAAGGGAGTGTGCACGTCGTTCAAACTACCTCGTTCAAATTGAGTTCAATCGAACAACAAAGAACTCTCATTCGCCCCGTTTAAAATTTCTCCGTGAATTGGGCGCGTCTCGCGTTATCGCTCGGTTTAGAGTAGTTTTTCCGGGGCACCCTCGATAAAATTCCAGCAGCCAACGACATCGCGTTGTCTTTTCTATCGCTTGTCGGTAATATTAGGGATCGCAATTTCACTTCAGAGAAGTCCCGTCAGGCCTTGTTCGTCCGATATCTGTTCGTTCCCTCTTTTCTGTTCTCCCTATACTGCCAACGATACTGCGTATTAGGGTGAAAAGAAATATAGGGGGAGGGGGTGGGAATTTTGTTGCGCTATTCATGACTTCCAATAGCGAAGAAAAGTTGCTCTCAATATAGCGACGTTTAAGTTGACGAAATCGGTTCTGATCCATTTCTTCGTTTCGACAGAAATCTTCCCAGCACCTCGAAAATTCGCTCGATAGAAATCAAATTTCGCATAATTAGCTTGAACGGATATGGTAAATTTTTGGAAAAATCGACGTAGGAAAAGTTTGCTCGCTACTAGAGAATGAAAATCGTATAATTTCGATTCTTTCATTCTACCCTACTGTCTCCATCTGCATTCGAATACGCCAAGGGAATGAAATACGGAGGGTGGAAGTTGGCAAGCAGGAAGAGAAGAAGTTCCATGGAAGAGGAGCGGCATCGATTATTTTCACGCGAGGAGGAGCACCGTAAAGAGGGTTTCTTTGTTCGATTCGTCGCCGTTGAGCAGACAGTGGGTCACTTGCATCGACGGAAGAAAGCACGTCGTCTGGATTCCCCAGGCGAGTAGGGGAACGTCGTCATAGGGAAAGGAGACCTCCCTTTACCTTCCTTCTAAAGGAACGTCTTATTGTTTGCGTTCGAGAGGGGAGAGGGGGCAAATATCGGGCGTAATACGGTATTAATTAATACTTTGGCCTAGAAGATCGAGAGAACTTGGCTGCCTTTGTTCGAATGAAATATAGTTGAACTTAGGGGTGCGTATAAAACGCGTTCGAACCGATAGGTATTGTCCGTAGAAAACAATCCACCTACGATGCCTGTCTATAGTCTTCGATTTTTAATCTAGTTTAGCATTTCTTTAATCGCACTTTCGAGATATCCAACCGATTATTATGAAACGTCGTATCAGATCGCGTGGAAGCTACGAAATAGAAACGATCGCGGACAATTATATCTGTCAGTCTGCAAATAGCTTGAAAACCATTGTTCCTTCGACGACGTTGGATTCGATCGAATACAAAAATTGACATTTTCGATCCACAGCGGATCAGTTTGCTCCGAAAATCGCTCCTGACCAAATATACGATATACGACAACTGGTCGTCCATTGAAAAGCTAAAGCTACAATCTGTCGTCTAGAAAACGAAGGCGGGTCTCCACTGAGTCGTGAACGGGCGCGTTAAGCTCTGTCGGGAAGAGGAGGGACGTCTTTAGCTCTTCTGGTCGTAGAGAATCGGCATCGATTATTTTCGCGCGCCAACGAACACGACAGGGAGTGAAAAGAGCTTTCTTCCTTCGGAGCTCGACAGTAGGTCAGTCAGACTGATACTCAGCCCGCCAACAGAAGCAGACGGATTCTCCCTCCGACGAGGGAAAAACGAGAAAGTTTTCGGGAGCGGAGGGGAGGGAGGGACGATAGAACGAAGCACAGAAGGGAGATAGAAAATCAGTAAAAACGAGGGAAGTTGCTTATCGCGTCTTCGGTTCGGATCTTCCTGCTCCTTCTTCCAGCCGAGGAGACACGCGCCGAGCGATGCTGGCTGTTTGCATCCTTTGTCGCGGCGCTCGTAAATCCCTCGAACGAAGCTAGTCGCTCGGAGACTCACGCGGACCCTTGGCACACACGCGTTCAATGTTGGCGCAACGATCCACCCACTCGTTCGTTTTTGTATTTACGAGGATGCGAGCCAAGTGTTGCCGGCGGGATAAAGTTCGTTCTCGAGACAGAGCGAGACTTTCGTCGACGAAACGCCGCAAGAGAGGGCAAGCTTTCTTAATAATCTTTCTTTGTACCGTACTATGTAGTGTTTTGTAGCTGCTGCACGAAACGTTGGCGAGTTACTCGGGACTGTCTTTGCGTCGTCACAGGGAAGAATTATCGACTGGTGTCGCGTGAAAGTTTGATGGCCGTTGGTGGTCGCTGTGTACATCCGTAAAGAAACTTCTGCGATGGAAGAGGTAGTTTTCGCGGCGATTGTTTGGAAAGGGAAATTGAGAAACGCCGAGATCTTGCAGCAGTTCGACTTTCGCGATACTTCGATAGGTTATTAATAAATTGCGATAAACGTATTCGACGTATGCTGTTCATGCGCAACGATCCGTAACGCGATATCCATTTGAAAGTTTCGCGCAAAGAAAACGCAACGAATTGCTTCTTCGGCCAATCAAACGTATTACGATCGGCAAAATAAATCCACCAACCATTATGAAAGAGGATTAGGGTCGAGGAATCCTCGAAAATCCCATAGAACTGGATAGCTTGTACCAGTGAACCGATAAACGTAAGGTTTCTGGCTAGCAGTTTTGCTCCACTGAACTTGTATGTTTCGCCCATTCTACATTCCCGTCCATTGAACGTTCTAGTTTTGTAGCGAGAGGTTAAACCCGAACAATTTACGATACGAAGTACACGTCGTGATGCTCGAAAGAGTCGGACAGGAAGCGAAAGATTAAGATGGTCGATTTTCTTCTTCCACCGCGCGCCCTTCGACGGTTATAGTTGCATTCTGGCTGGAGGGACAAAAGCGGAAGCAAACCGAGGCCGATCGTAACGAATTTTATGCTCGTCTATATAACCGAGCTTTATCGTCGCGGGACCTATGGCCGTTCGACTGCGCCGTTAAGGTCTAAATAAGAACGTCCTTGCAGAAGAGTCTTGACAAATCCCTGGGTAGTACGTTTTACTTTCCATCGTTTCACTCCGGATCTCCTTCCTCCCTCTCCCTTTTACGCTCGTCCCTTTCCGCTTCGTTTCTTCCACGTTTCGAAATTGCCTCGGTCGATCCACGGGCGTAAAAAACCCGCTTTCGGTATTTTCAATAACGTCCTCCGTCACCATCTTCCATGGCGGCGAAATGAAAAAAGGGCTCAACTTCGTTCCCTGACACCCGGGATATCTGATCTTTCTTATAATGTACAGCGAGAGACAAGGGTTTCCGTATGGTTGGTTTATTACGGAAGTGAAAAGAGAGATACGTATTCGCTGTATTAGCAAATATATCCAACCACGATACGACTGTATATCGTACGCAGGTACTTGTTTAATCCGGCACCAAGTTTATTCGTATTGTTGAAAAAATAGACCGGGAATTCGATGGGTATGAAAACGAAGTTGAACGAAAAAGGAATTTTACCCAAACAAGATTGTCGCGAAAGATCGACACGGTGTGTCGCCAACATCGAAAGCTTCGATCGTTTCTTTTCCCGAGCTGTCCTCCGGATTCGGTTCGAGTTCTCTCACGATCTGGAAATACTTGTACCATCGTGGAACGTGTTCAGAGGAAGAAGATTAGAAGACCACGAAGGGAATACCATATTTATCGAACGCTGTTCTCGCTTTACTGCGTTGTAAAATTTACAGAAAAGCTCGGAAGCCTTGTGGGTCGTTTACGAGTTCGTCGACCTTCTTTCTAGCCGCTCGTTTCTCCTCGACTTTATTATTTTGGGTCGCGCGCTCGCGCGTGTGCCCCCGGCTGATTTTTATATTTATTTGTACCGACCGGTATTATTGAATTCCGATAATCTGCTACGCCGGCATCGTAATCCTCCCCCCGGTGACGGTCCACCCCACAGACGATATGCCGCGATTTATGCCTCCTCCACGCCTCTCTTCTCGCTCTTCCTCTGCTCTTTTTTTTCACTTTCTTTTCACCCTTAGCCTTTTAGCTGCGGCGACAAAATTATCCGCAGGGGCGGCGACCTTCGACTTTGCTCTTCCGGAATAGTCGCCGACCTCCAATTTGGGGGTGAGAAATCGCTTCCAATCGTCGTCAGCTTTTTGCACTCGTCTCGGGCGTTTATTTAACGATACTACTACAAAGCAGTTGCTCTTTCTTTCTCCTACACTTGTTGGTTGTCGAATTAGATAGGGTCGTTCAATAGTCGTAGTATTTTTCAGTATTATGGTAAAGTCGAAACTTAATAACAGCGCTTATTTATTAATTACCGAAGCGTTGTACACACACACACGTATGTAGAGAGTAAATCGATAATTAATCCGTGTTTCTGCTCTTTGTCTCGTAACGCTGTTGTGACGTTGATATTTTACGTTCTCATTGTTTTGCCAAACACTCTGAATATTTGACTTGGAATCGGACAGCGTAGCGATCGCGTCGACGATTGTACGGAAGACGAAAACACGCGTAATATAAACGTAAAAGATGTTTACCTAGTTGGGATACTTTCACGAGGCATATCCACCATTTTCTTTCGCGTGTTACCGTGGAGAACTCGACGGAGACTACGGCTAAACACGTCGCAGGCTTTTACCTTTACTGCAATTTCAGTCCTCTGCAAGGAACCATCCCTTTTTCTTTGCAATCATAGAACGCTGAGGTGGCTCGATTAAAATCCGGTTCAGGGACATTAATTACGTATCTCAGGAAATTGTCTCTCGGCAAACAACCGAACGTTTCCCGTCGGAGGGTAGTAAAAAAGAATCGCGCCGACGAAGGCACAATACCTCTTTTACCATTCTCTCTCTCTCTCTCTCTCTCGCTCCCTCTCTCTCTCTCTTTCTCTCTCTTGGTTCTCAAGCTTCTAATCGAACTCGTAAAAAGTTGAAGCACTTCTCTCACAGATCGACCCACGCGCGATCGGTTTCCAGTTGCACCGACTGGAAAAGTTACCAGACCAAGCCAATTTATTTATTCGATCCGCTCTCTTTTTCTATGGTTCTCCATGGTCAGCTGAATGGATGGATGGATGGATGGGTGGATGGATGGATGAACGAATGTGCGGCGTTAGTGTGACCCGTTCTATTCAGCCGGGACGGTTAGGGTAGAAAAGGAGAATCTTCCTTCTTCTCGTTGTCGAGCAGCACAAAGTTCGTGAACGATCGTGTCTCTTTTTCAGCTGCTTCTTCGCGATTCGTTAGATTATTTCTGCTCGTCCTCTTTGTTCTAGAATGGATATTCCACTTTTCTAAACGATCTGTCTTCGTACAGTCTGCTCGAAATAATACATTATTTCGTTGAACATACCGGTGTCGACAACTTCTTCCACGTATATTTGGAAGGACATGAAATATATTCATTTTCCAAAAGGGTTCCAAAACGCCTCAAAATGGATCTTAACCTTGTCTTATAGATTATGATTGTAATTATATCTGTAATAATGCCATTTCGGTGTGAAATTATGACTCGAGTGTTCTATAATACCACGGTAGCAGTTAAGGGCTAACGATATTACGAATGCGTCATTGAGCGTGTCAATAATAAATACGATAGTCGATAACGCTTTGTCTTGGTTCGATCGTATCGGTAAACCGTGTTGAATCGATGGAGCAAAGTTAAAAGCCTTTATCCTTCGAAGCAATTCAGTTGGCTCGAAAGACGATAAAAGACGCATAGAACACGCGAGGTTCGCGAGCGTGCAAATAGATTTTTAATCGGGGGCTGATCGTGAGGGCGGCGGCGCGAAGCTAAGCTCTACTTTGCAGGAATTTCTAAGGAGCTATAATGGGGGCTCGTGGGAATCAAGTTTTCGGAGATAAGGATCACGGCAGTATAATAAGGGATCGGACGAAGGACGTGGTGATCCTAACCATCCTTCGTCGGGTTAGCTTCTACTGGTATCGAGTAGAGGATCTAAAGGATCTAATAGCGAACTTCGTAGACGGGATTCTTCGAGCTATCTGGTTCGATCTCAATTTGGGAATAATCTAGGAATAGAACATTGGCGCGAGCTTATCTCCCCGATAATTTCGAATCGTTTCATCCTTGTACCTTGAAATATTAACCCCTCTAATAGTTTTCGAATATGCGAGTGTCTGAGAAATTTAATTAAACGAGAACTTTTCTTCGTCGCATGTTCGCATCGTAATTGTATAATTTCTATTAACATTAAATTGCTTTAGGAACGTGATAATCGTTTGCTTGCCGGTGAAAATGGAACTTACAAATTATTTAGGTTACGCGATAGTTACAAGAAGAAAGTTAAATTTTAAACGAGCATTGTTTGAAAATTTATAAATCTTAGATCAAACCCTCGATACGCTCGAAGAATGTTAAACGAAACATTCTTCGAAACGTCAGATGTATTTATCATACGGTTTTAAAGCGTCGAAAATGTATGAATACTCGTCGAAAGCGTTATCCTGTCACAGGCAGAAAATCCTCTTTCTATCTGGATCTTAACTTCTCTGCCCACTAACCTCCTCGTTTATTCAGTCACCGGTGCGCTACAACACCTTACCCCAGTCCCTTTCTTCTCATTTCCTGTCTGCTTAGACCGCGCTTCTTTTTTTCTCTTTCTCCTCCTCCTCCTCCTCCTTCTTTCGTCATTAAGGACGTGACATTTTGCTCGTTCTTAAAACTCATCCTTTTCTTATCGAACACCTCTGTTCCGTTCAAAACGTCCCTTACCATATTTTCGCCCATATCCGATCCTCTCTCTCTCTCTCTCTCTCTCCCTCTCCCAATCACCTTTGCAGTCTTCTGCTTTAGCTCGAATTCAAACGAATATTTGCTCGTTGTTTCGCTATTCCAACGTTATCGCAGCGTTCGCACGACCCGCGTAATGGGTAATTGCGCGTTTAAATTATCGATCCCCTACGATACGTCGTCGTCGAGCGAACTGTGAACGAGATTGCGCACGAAAATGCTTTTTATTTAGTTTATCGAGAGAGCCTTCGCGTTTTATACCTTCATCCCCTTTTTCTTCCTTTACGACAAACGGATTTAATCGACTGTACTCTCCTTTATGGTGCCTCTTTCGAGTATGTTGTCGAAACTCGCTCACCATTTATTTTTCTCTCGTTACAGATGGAAGACGAGGGCAATCATGGCAACGATGATACCAGATGCTTCATCCTGTCGACGCTGGCCGCGCTACAATGGTCCAGAGTTTCCTGCGTCCTTTGTCGAGCACCCATGCTCGTCTTCGACAGGTATCCCTTGGTGGATGGTACTTTCTTCTTGTCACCCAGACAACACTCGTCCGCCTGCGCGGAGGTAATTCCAAGTTTCAATCACCGTTCCGTGTAATGTAGTAGTTCTCGGACGATTTTAAATCTCCACTCGCGTCCAATTCGCTGCGTCTACGATCTTGCTCTTATCTCGATAAATCAAACTACTCTGAACGTTTTAAAAAAGCGTTCAACATCGGATCGAAACGAGAAACGATTCTCTCGTAATTTTCATATTGTACAGTTAGCCGGAATGCGAAACTGTGACCATGACGCGATTGCTGTTTCAGGTTAAGGTGGAAGGTCGCACGCAATTTTTGTCCGCTGTGTGTATGAGCTGCCTGGAAGGCAGCGGTGGCCAACCCGTACGTTGTCGTTGCTGTACTCAGCCGTGGGACGGTTCTAGCTTAGTCCTTGGTACAATGTACAGCTACGATATTTTCGCTGCCATGCCTTGTTGCACCGAGCGACTCAAGGTAAGTTCTTCGTTCTTTGTTATTCGCAACGACGTGTTCTTAAAATCGACGACGTTCTGCGAAAGATAAGCGGAAGACGACTTACGTATTTCGCGTGTATCGGCTACACATGGACCGCTGCTATCGAACAAGCGAAAAGATATTAATCGTTTCATCTGTAGCTGTCGTGAAAAGCTGAAATCCATCTTCTTACGAGTGCCGGCATTCGATTCTTCGACGAACAAGTACTCGGAAGACCATCGTGTTAAATATCGTATCTGTAAATATGTTATCTGACTCTCGAGTTTCTCTCACCGGTACTGAATCCGCCAGTGAACAGCTACTCAACGGATAAACACTTGGGCGCGCAAAAGTATTCACGGTCTTTTAACGTAGGTACTTTGATAATATATGTACGCAAGTAAACGTTGGAAAAATACTAATGTCTGTTACAGTGCAACAGCTGCCAGAAGCCACTGATCTATCCGCACCAGCGGCTCAATTTCTACTCGGACTACAGCCGCGTATTCGCGTGTCCGCATTGCCGAGCCGTGGACGCCCACTTCGTAAAACCGCTCTCAATCTGCTTCACCCGCGAGCAGTTTCAGCTTTATAGCCAGTGGCCGTAACCATTAGGGAACTTAGCTAACCGACGTCGAAGCATCGCGACTGACCCGTGTCCCCTCTTCTTCGATCCATTGATCTCCCTGCTCCGGGCGACCTTGCTCTAGATCATCCCTCCCCACGCTCGTCACATCGTTTTAATTCTTTCCTGTAAACGATTATCATCCACCTGAAGAAGATAACGACGACGAAGAAGAAAAGAAGATGGCGATGAAGAAGAAGAAGAAGAAGAAGAAGACGAAAGAAATGCGAGAAGAAAGCAACAAGAGCGTGAAAAATCTCAGGCTCGGCACTTCGCTTTTTTCTACGCTCATTTATTCATTTTTCTCGGCAAGAACGAGTTTTGTTTTCTGTTTTTACAAGAAACGATCAATTTTTAGTTTTTCATTCGAGCGTTCCGATTTTCGGGAACATTGCCGATGTGTTTGTCGCAGTTATCGATCGAGCGAGTCAAGAAAATGATTTTTCTCTTATGTTACGTACGAACGTGTCAGGATCTTGCCGAAATGTCGATTAACCTGAGATCGAGAGCATAAAGCGCGGACGCGTAAGGTCATTACCGGCGAGTTCCCGTAGCAGCGATAACGTTTAAGGTTTTTTTCTTTCTCAATGTCGATATAGTAGGGTTTATCTATGTTAATTCAATGCGAGGGACGAGGGAATCCGTGTACTTGGGCCACAACGACGAGTTCTCATCCCGTCGATCGACATGAGAACCAACGGATCTCGACGGCGTATCGATCGATTCGGCGGAGCTTCAACTCTTGGCGAGAATTCGAGCCAAGGATTATCGTCAGTATTATTGGTAAGATTAAATAACAAATCCCAGAACCGGAGTACGTTTCTGGTGGAATTGATCTTTAAGTTAGCAAAAGTTTGCGTAGGAATGCACGTTTAGTGAATTTCCTTCCTTTTCCTTTTCTTTCGTTCGTCTTTACGTGTCTTGTACATGATTCTTCGTGTTCTATTGGCAGAGATACGATTAGTCGAATTTAAAGTCAAGTGCGAGTCAAATATCATAGCGAATAGAATAGAATAGGCGCGCGTGTATAAAAGAAATTAGCCGTTCGAGGAAATCTTGTTAGCTTTAGGGAAGTCGAACAATTAGGTTTAAAAAGGTCGAACGAGATCGATACGTCGTCGATTATCGTCGGTTGCCGCGTTTCGAATCGAGCAGCGATTTTTTTAAAAGAATCGTCCCTCGCGTCCCATAGTTGAATTGCGTTAACCGAAGGGATAGAAGAAGAAAACGAAGAAACAAAAATTACGAATTGCAGATAAGTATAGATCGAGATACGCAGAACGTTAAAAAGAAAAAGAAAAAAAAATGGTCTAACTTTCCTGTATATTACGTAGGTATGTATAAGAAACAAACATAAAAAAGAAAAAAAATAAGAAAAAAAGAAAAAAGAAGAAAATGGTCACTTCGAAACGAAAAGGGGGAAGAGATAATGAACTATCGTTTGTTACTTAGATAATCGAGAACGTTGTTTTTTTTACATTTTATTAGTTTATACGTTTATGGCGGCCATGTTGATTTTGTTTAAGGATCTACGACTCATTCGATGGGTTTTCACGTTGAACGGCCGGGCGCCCAGCGATCTTCCGCCCTCCACACCATTCTCTATCCCTAAATTTCGATCCTTTAACTTCATCCTTATATATTTCCCTCCCTTTTTCGATAACTCGAAACGTACGACTGGTTTACCACGGATGAAAACAGAGCCTCGTTTACTCTCCTCGATCCCCTAATACTTTTCCCTCCCTCTTTCGTTTCAATTTCACAACGTTGGAAATACTCCCGAAGGGTGGTCGAAAGCCATGGGCGCCCGAAGTAGCCAGTGTAAATACGTAATTAAGTGGGAGAGAACGAGAGGGAGAGAGAGAGAGAGAGAGAGAGAGAGAGAGAAAAAGAGAAAAAACGAGAAGAACCAGCCATATATGGCAGGTTCGTTCGTGAAAGCCTGTGAAAGCTTGCGAAAGAACGGTAACAGAACGTAAGCGAGAAAGGACGAAGTATCTGTAAGAGAGGGAGAGAATACGAGAATGGATGACAGCGTGAAAGAAGGGAGCGAAGGAAAAAAAAAAAGAAAAGAAGAAGAAATAAAATCTTCGTTTTTCTGGCGATGCTGGTCGTTGCTGTCCATCAATAGCGGCCGTCCCACAAACAGAAGACCGCCCACCGTTTTCCCAAGGTAGTATAGTCGATCGTGTACCTTCTTTACGTTATTTCGATTTAAAAGTATACTTAATCCATTCGTACGCCGGGAAGTATATTTAGGAGATTTCTATATCGGTCCCGTACAGGTTTTTAGCGAGGAGACCCCGTGAACCCCGTTGCCTTGACGCCTTTCACGAACCATTTTCTCGTTTTCGTTGCTCGATCTCGCCACGAGATGATTCTTTTCTCTTCGTCCGATAGCGCGAGAATATAATACGAAGAAGGAGAGAAAGAAGGAGAAGGTTGTTTCGTCTTTTACGTGCTTTTCTTTCACTTTTCTTCGTTCGTTCGAGAAATGTTCGAGGCTGTTACGGTGGCGGGCTTCATTTAACCGAGCACACACTATACGACGATTTAATCTATGAGAATATCAGCGTGCGAGAGTAAGACGTGGGATCAGAGCGAACGAACCAGAAGGGAGAGGAAGAGGTGCACAAATTGCTGAAAACGTTTTCTGTGTACGAGTGGAAGGGGCGAGAAAGAACGAGAGACATAGAGGGACTAAAAGGAGAAAAAGTAAGAAAAGGGAAAAAGGAAAAAAAAGAAGAGAAGAATGGAATAAGAATATTTGTACAAGAGAACGCGCCAAGTTCTCTGAATGCACACGTGTATTCGGGGATAAAAAGAAGTAACGTTATGTCCGCGTGGAACACTTCCTTTTTGGGTAGCCGAATAGGACGAGCCGTAGAGCGCGTTATCGTCATCGTCGTCCGATTTTGCCACGCGACGAAACCGCGTTTCTCCTTCAGTTTTCTTCGTTTCCTTTTTATCGTTCGCTTTTGTCGTGTCGCGAGCAAGCCTCTTTGCGTCTAAGCAGTCCAGAGACACAGACAAACACGCACAGACGGGAACGAACAGAGGAGAAGATGCAGTTGTTGGAGGATCGTCTCTCGTTACGTTTTTCTCAGAGTGCCAAATAGCGGGAAGAAAGATTGTGAGAGAATGGAGGGGAAATAGGAAAACAAGTAACCGCGAGTCTGTGAATCTTTCCTATAAAAGTTGTAATAGTTTTTCGGTTGTTCGAAACCCGATTTTCTTAGCTTCCTCGCTTTTCATCTGGTTATCAAGGGTACACTTTCATTTATAAGTCGCAGGATATTTGCTGATTTTAAACGATTCTGATCAAGTAAATTCGGAGTAAAATCTTCAAAAGAAAAAGAAAAAAAGAAAAGAAAAGAAAATGGTATAATTTATAACTTTCCGTGTAAAACACACGGATTACACGCGTCGATTACGTATCAATTTCATTTTGTAATCGAGGAACTTTTTGTTAGAAACGAGCCGCAGGAGAACGCGGCGAATTTAAGTTTTGGAAGCTTTAGTTCCAATCTTGCAAATGTTAGTCGAGTTTGGATTGGTAGTTATAACGGTTGCTAAAGAAGAATTTCTTTTTTGCATTATAAATTTGATTAGAAAATACTGCGAATGATTTCAAGTCAATCGATGCTTTCTTAATAAATCCTGGACGAATAAGGCCAAATTTTAGATAGCATGTTCAAGTGTCTTCTTTATACATCCGTTTGTAAGTTTTTCCTTCATTCGCGTTTATTCTGTGATTTCATCGCGTATTCTATGAGCTATATCAAATATTCCGCGACTTATAAGCACCGATATACGCATGTATGGTCGTAAAAGTTACATCGAAGCATAGCCCAAACATACATAGAAATTTCCTGCTCGATTTTAGCAATTAGAAATAATCTCGGAGCTGTGGTGGTTGATATATTCGTTTTTATTACTTCTTTGTTCATACCCAGTGATTTTAGACGTATAACTAAATAACAAAATGCTACACGTGTGTGCGATTCGTTCCTCGTTTCGGTTCAAACGCGACAAGCTCGCGTCATGCTCGCGTGTGCGACGATCCTGCGCGCACACGTTCCAAGGAACTTTCCGTTCCTGCGTGTTTTCCGCGCCCGCCTTTCGAGCGTGGAAAATATGAAACTTCTCTTCGCGCCACGAAGCGCGCGAGCGCGCCTACTTTTTGTACTCCCTACCGTTTTCAATTTTCGCTACGTGGTTCGCGTCGTTGAAACACCATAGGTGCCCTGCGATACGCGTATATCGGGAGATTCATCGGCTCACTTTTAGTTCCTATCGCGATTCGATCGACGGAGGAACGAAGGAAACAGTGGTGGTGGAATTCCTTTTCGCGAGAAGCCGATCGCAACGCGTGTCCCTTCGATCGATCGTCGTCGTCCTCGAGATTTCAACGAGATCGCAAGATCGACCGAGTTCTCTCTTTCCTCTTGGTTCGCGATGAATTTTTGAAATTGCCGAACTGAGAATCGCAGTAACGTTGCGTAAACGCATTAACGAATAAGAAGTTCCATGGTAATTCAATTACTTGACGAGGTAGTACAGCCAGTACCAATGTATGGATATTAAAAACGAAACGGTAAACAGTACTACGTAAGTTTGTCGAAGATTATTCGTGTTACAATTTTTAAACGTGTCATTCCTTTAGTTTCGTAATTAATTCGATGGAAATTTTACATCCTTACCACGATGTAGTTTCATGACTCGAGAAACGTATAATGAACTTTTTACGACGATAAACGCGGAACGTTATTTTATGAAAACTAACGAATACAGTGATAGGCCATTATGAATTCTCAATTTTAGATACGCAGATTCATAGGCGAAGAACGTAATTAAAGTAAACTAACCTCGATACTCGACAAACTGAGTGACTCGCTATCTAACGATAAAGCGGTAGTCGGCGCAACTAATTGGCTTCGATATGTTATCAAGTGAAACTAATTTAAAAGAAACGAATTGCACCGCTCTTATACGATTCGTACGAATCATTGGAAGAAACAAACGCTACGAACTCGATTCGCGATCTATCTCGTTCAAACGCACGCGATCTCCGAAGAAAGAAAGTCGGCATCGATCGATCGTGGAAAGGACCGCGACGTTCGAGGCACCTGATTCGATTTGTAAAAAAGATTTCGTCAGTTTCGACGCGTCGACGTACCTATATCTCTAGAATGTTTAAGGGAAGAAACCGCATCGAGAAATCGTGTAGCAAGCAACTTTGAGAAAATATTGTGCAACTTGCAACAGGAGGAAGAACGATAAATGGAGAAAAGGAAGGGACGGTAGTAAGAGCGCGATTAGTTTCTCTATGGTGCGTCGACGCATAATGACGCACTCGCTCTGTAGTTGCTTAAGGCTAAACATTAAAGCTAGGCTAAACCTTTTTTATTCTCCGAGTAAAAGTCGCTGTAACGATTTTCTACTTTCGCACGATGCTCGGTGATGCTCGCCGACGAACGGAGGGCGGTTTCAGGTAGGGAGGAAACGACGCACGTTCGCGACGATCGCCTTCTCCTCGACTACTAGCGAAACTACGCGCAATTTTTCTCCCGTTGACGAATCTACCTCGATCCACGCGACCCCGGGAGCAGAAAATTCTCTGGTCGTGCCGGCAACTCGTTTCTTTCTCGCGGCTAGCCGATGCAATGATCGTTGGAAGATCGAGGAAAGGAAATCCGGTTGCCTGCCGATGAAGCGTTCTTCGTCGCGACGATTCGAATCTTCCCCCGCGATCCGTTCGTACAGCGACGTCGATCGAGCGAACGATTTTCTATGTCGGTGTTTTTATAGAAAGAGTACGACGAGTGAAACAGAGAAACGTGTCCATGAACACGGTCGAGACTATTCGAAACGAAAGACCACATCCACAAAGGCGTTCGAAAGTGTGGAGAAAGAGGATGCGTTTTTCGCTCGTGTTCGCGGGTTTCTCTGAATCTTGTCGATTGTCGTAATCGTATCCGTGGATTCTTCTAATGATAATTAATCGAATAGCACATCTATATGGCACGTTGAGGGGATGGGATTAAGGGTTGTATGTGGTTGGGGAATTATACACAACAAAGGGGGGAGGGGGGCTAACAATGAAGCAAACGCGAAGGTCTCGAGGATGGGAATTAAAGGAGAGAGGTTATGAATGGTTGAACTATGAATAGAGTTTAGCATATAGTCATTATGAAGGGTAAGAGGTGATGTAACGAAGGAGGAGAGGTTTTGAAATCATCGATAAATATGTAAGTTTATTGGAAAACGACGGTTTTCAGATTCTAGTTAAGAGAACTTTCTTCGTTTCGCCCGTCGGCTGGCCAGCCGGTCGACGCCCAAAGAGATATCCTTGAATTTCGTTGAATATTTTAGAGACTCGGCTCTAACTCGGTTATCGCCCGACGCTCGATGCCGCGAATTCTTCTTCCCGATCGTTTCAAACGGCGGAATTAAGAAGATCGTTGTATCGTCTTCTATCGAACAGAGAAACCGAAGAAGAACGAATTTTCCGCTAAAAAGGAAAAGAAGAGAAAGGCGAAAGAAACGAAAGACGAAGAGAAGTCGTATCGTCGAGCGATCGAGAATCGTTCTAGTGATAGGCTACTGTGTCGTATTTGTGGATGCTCGACAGAGGAATAGAAGAAAGAGAATGATGGTGAGAAAGAAACGAGAAGAAAAAAGAATTTTATCCTGCAATTTATATATCGGTTGTTCTTCGAGGCGTTCTTTTTCACGCGGACATTCACGCGCGATTTAAAATAATCTAATAAGAAGATGAAGTGTGTATATATATATATATATATATATATGATGAAGTATATATGTATATATATATATATTATATATGAAAATAAATATGAAATATTATATATGAATTCTACGTTTAAGGATCGGTTTTTTGTCTCTTAGTGTATAAGATTCTCTTTACAGCTGTGCTAGACAACTATAGGTATACATAAACGACGATATATTATATATACATAAACGACATTACACTACGGTAACAGAATTCACGCATATTAAATGTATAAAGAAGCAGAATAAACGCGGTACGAGGTCCGCGTGCGGCAATCGCTCGTACGAGACGCTCGTACGGCTCTCCTTAGGAATATAAAGAAAATAAGAAACGCGTCTTGTATATCTATTTAGTGATTAAACTACGTACAACGTTTCGTATGGAAACGAGAGGTGGACGCGTGGAACGATCGGGTGGCGATTTACCAAATACGTACGATGATCCTTCGTTTTTCTCTTCCTTTCTCTGTTTTTTTTTTTTTTAATCTTCTCGGTGTACTTTCAAACGAGATGACAGGAAAAATACGAAGTACGAGAGACAATAAGAGTACCTCTGTAATCGTCCATGGTTCGGCCGAAGGAGAATCAATAAAAAGAGAGAGAAAAACAAAAGAAAATGAAATAATATACAAATTCTAAAACACGAAATAAGAAACTGTAAGAAGTAGACGAGAGAAACGAAAACGATTGAAAGTTCCGAGAAAGATGAAACGTCGCGATATTTAATCGAAATTAAAGAGAATCACATAGGGGAACAACGTACGTGTCTGATAGGAGAAAATCGTCACACGATCTTTCACTGTAGTCGGTTTTTTTTACGTCTGTGACATACACGCACCCACTCACACATACACGCACCCACTCACACATACACGCACACACGTACATACATAGGTATACCGATACACTGGACGAATACGCGCGCCGCGCGGAACCAACACGACACACCTAATATATACAAGGACAGCAGAGATATACCAACGCATAAGTACACGTACATACACATTTATACGAATGTACACAGGTGATGTTCTTTCAGTAGTCGCAATTATAAATCGCCGAGCCGCGTGGATCGTGATCAGAAACGCGTTCGAGCTTTTCTTACAGCGCCTCCTCGTTAACGTTTCATCGAGCACACCGGCTCGCTCGTTAGTCCATTTTTAATTTCATTCCCCTTTCTGCCGACGCGACGTCGAGAGTCCTTCCGTGCGACCACCTTTCTTGTCTTTTTTTTTTTTTTTTTTTTTTTTTTTTTTTAATCCGTCGAGATATTTTCGATTCCTTGAAATCTTTCTACGATTCACACTCCCGTTCTTCGTTTAAACGGGCAACCAATTAATCGACTTTTCGTTGCAACTGTTAGTTGTCCGATTCAGTGGTCCTCGCGAAGGTCCTTTGAATTAAAAAAAAAAAAAAAAAAAATTTGTTTTCTTACCATCGATGGATACGAGTTGCTTTTTCAGTTAGGAAGGAATATTTTGCAAAGTCGTACGGAAGACACGGGGGCTAGAAAGGGGTGCACGCGAAATGGTGATACTTTTTTGTGATCGATACAAGAGATCGACGCCCTCTGGCGTCGAGTCGCGGTTAAATAGAACGCTCGATTTATTGTACCGAACGATTGGAAGAAAACAGTGAACGACGATCCATCGACACATCTTTGAACACTATTTTCCAATCGTTTAAAGATCGTAATAGCCGTATCGCTTTAGTTTTCCTCCGAGCAGATTTCATTTAATTTTCGCTTCTGCATAGAGTAATATGTAAGTCTACAATGAGATGTACTACTCCTTTGATTTATTCCTCGACTCATCGTACGACGACGTTCGTTTCCCCGGCGTCGATGGTCGCTCATAGTCGAGTACGATTTATCGCTATCGCATCGTAGGTTTCTTAGAGATATTTTTAATTAGTTTGCAATCACAGCGACGATGGAACGACGCGGCAGCTGTCGCGCCAATTTCAAACTCGTTCAGCATCTCGAATCTGTACGGCGATTGATTTTTCTTTTCTTTGCCGCTCCGTTCGCGAACGACAGATCGATGAGTCCATTGTGCAGAGAATAACACGATTCTCCTTTCTATCTTATTTTTCTCTTTGATTTTCGTTTGGCGATCCTGTTGTCCATTGAGCCGAACGCGCCACGGCTCGATCGTGATTGTTCGACATTTAGGTGTACCACTTAACACGCCTTTCTAAATTAGGTTCCATCGACTATGAACATTCGTCTGGCGTCTAGTTTTAGTCGCGAGAGTCGCGGGTACGTCTCTGATGGTTTTTCTTCGAAATTGATCGAAGTAAGGCGGCGAGATTCATGGAAAACTACGGATACCTTAATTACCTCAAGTTATTAATTAAATTATTAGAAGGCGCGTTGTGTATCGTCCATCGGGTTGTAGAAGATGTTGGTCAAAGTTTGATCGACGTGCCCGCGGAGTCGAGCGTTTTTCTCGTTTTCCAGCCCGGTTATTTTCAGGCGCAGAGACGTGGAAAGAGCGAGGGTATGAATGGGAGCAGAACGAACGAGAGCGAAAGACGTTAGAGCGATTCGATGCACGACGAGAATGCAGCGTGAGAGAGAGGGTTGAACGTTAAATGGAGAGATAAAGAGAATAATAATAATAATAAGAATAATAATAATAAGAATAATACTAATAATAATAATAAAAAACTGAAAAGAGGAGAAGAAAAAGAAGCATTTAACCGAATCGCGCCACTTGTCTATCGACAGAACGCGACCTTATCGAAAGACGTACAAAGTGAGAAAGATGGAGAGGAAGAAAAGATAATATTAACACGAACGTGGAACCGGAAGGGCGTCGTTCCATGTGATCCGGGAAAACCGAATCGAGACGAGAAAGACAGGCGAGGAAGACGCGATTGGTTATACATAATCCTCCCCCTGTGGAAAAAATCCTTTCGGTTTCGCGTGTGTCGAGCCCCGATTAAGTTTGACAGATTATAAATCTCACTCCCTCCCTTTTTGCAAACGCTGATTCAGAGGCCACTGTTTTTTCCACGCCCAACACGACGATGAAAAGAGAACGATGAGCGAGAGAGAAAGAAAGAAAGAGAGAGAGAGAGAGAGAGAAAGAGAGAGAGCCGAGATAGAGAGAAAGAGAGCGAGCGTATTAGGGAAAATGAAGAAGATAAAAAAAGATTGATTATGCCATGGAGATCTCCTGTAATTGATGCGTGTAATTTAAAATGTACATTGCCCAAAAATATGGTGTTGTTATAATACTGAAACGTGTTACGAACGACGAAGAAATTTTATCGAGTGCGCTACTGGAGAGCGATTTTGTTTTTTCTCGCGGACGGCGTTTACGTTGACCCTGTTCTTCGCGCCTTGTCTCTCGACGCGATTATAATAATCCTACTACCGTTGATCCTTACAAAAAGAAAAAAAGAAAAAAAGAAAAAAGAGAAACGAAAAAAAGAGAAAAAAAGCGAGAAGGATAGAGAGAAAGTTTATTATCGAAATAACGAGGGCTTAGGAAAAGTAGAAAGAAGAGAGGATTAAAAAAAGTAAAAGAAAGTGGGAAGACAGAGAAGAGGGAACGAAAGATGAAAAGAGGAAGGTTTTTTTACTTCTCCAGAGATTACACGACGTACCTATTTCAAATAACCCACACACCCCCTCCCTCTTTCGTCCAGTCACGGACGTGTCCCAGCGAAAAGAATTCTTTGGCGCGTTTTTTAGAGAAAGATTTTTATATCGAGAGGTTGATCGGGAGGCAAGGCCGACGATCGCCGACCACGCAAATAATACACACACCGGCTGTCTTTCACACTCTAAGAAAGAACCGGGCTCCCAGCGAATCGAGCGGGATCTACGATTTTTCACGGTGAACTGACGGAACATGTCGTACGGTGGCGGAAGCGTGTATATCGGGTGCCAAATCACGTCGAACGGGTTGCTGTTGGAAATATCACTTTTCCAAGCTTTTGCGAACAACTTCTTGAACCTACAGTCCAAATTTGCTCAACCACGAAAAGGAAAAACGTATATCGAGCATTCTCTTCTTTGGCCCTGTAACGATTATATATGTATATCGTGACGTTAATTTCTCAAGAAGCTGGTGTTTCCCCTCCGTAGACGAATCTCGGAATGAGCTCGGAAAGACCCGAAAGTTCACTAATCCTGGGAGCCCGGCCATTATCGAGTCGATTGGAGATAGGTTGGCTAAGGTACAAATGTACATAGGAACATAATGTTGTTATTTAACCTATAACACCTGCTTCTCGTTTGCTTCCTCTTGTTTTAAAATTAACAAAAAAAAAAAAAAAAAAAGAAAAGGAATAAAAGAGATCATATAAGCTATAACTTTCAGAAAATTATCAAAGGTATCGACATATTGTACAATATACCTTTTACACGAAGAGAAGGAAATAAAATAAAAATAAAGGAAATGATTAAAAAGCCTAAAAATTCAGAGGACAGAGGTTTCGACATTTCGCGGTTTCTTCTAAGAACGAGATGGAGCAAACGAATGAAAACGCAAACCAGAAAAAAGAAAGACAGAGAGAGAAAGAGAGAGAGAGAGAGAGAGAGAGAGAAAGAGGGATAAAGGATCGATGAGTTAATCGATCGACGCGTAGTTGCGTAGACAATTGGTTCACGGCTCTTTGTGTTTCACCTTCGTTTCGTTCGTTCGTTCGTTCGTTCGAATCGTCGTTGGTCCCCTCCCAGTTTCCATTTATATTCCCTTTGACCCGTGTCTTCGTTTCGTTTCAGCCACCGCGCGCGCGGATGGCCCGGTTTTTACGAGCCGTGATCCGATCGATCGCAAAGAGAGAGCAAGAGAGTGAATGAGTCTCGTTATGGTGGGAATGAAAGCAACGAAAAATTTCATAGAGAAGAGAGAACGAAAGAACACAGAAAATACATATACACGTACAGATACATAAACTCGTACACGGCTTCTATTACTCGTCGCGAACGACGGTTCGATTTTCGTTTCGTTTACGTTTTCCATTCTCTGCGTTATGGCGTCTTCATCTAGATTCTCTCGACTCAGGACTAGTGACTGGCGTTCGATTTTTACCCTCGTGCCACCGTTCCGCGCTAATGTCCCCCTCGAGTGTCTTCTGGAAGCTCGATGTATTTAAAAAGGGAGAAAATCTTCGAATACAAACTCTTCCATCGAGAATGAGATTTCTCTGAAATCCACGACTACGAGACTCTGCAACGGTTCTTGTATTCTATTACACGGATACAACGACGCAAGGATATTCTCGCTTTTTTTTTTTTTTTTTTTTTTTTTTTTTTTTTTTTTTTTTTTTTTTTTTTTTTTTTTTTTTTTTTTTTTTTTTTTTTTTTTTTTTTTTTTTTTTTTT